>PVIJ01005333.1:0-105041 GCA_004024925.1 Scalopus aquaticus
AGGGGGAGGGGCAGGGGAGGAGGGGGTGGGGGAGGCGGGGGCGGGGGAGGGGCCGGGGAAAGAGGGGACAGGGGAGACAGGAGCCAGGGGAGCAAGGAGCAGGGCAGGAGGCCGGGGAGAAGCGGGGGCCAGGGACCTGAGGGGTGGGGCAGAGGCCAGAGTGAGCCCCGAGCGCGGCGGGGCTGGAGCAGGCAGCAGAGGCTGCCGGACAGAGCAGCAGGCCCGCCCTGGGTCTCACAGAGGCCCTTGCCACGGAGCCAGGGTCAGCCCCGCGAGACCCACGTGACACGGCCGCAGACGGGGACGCTGTGTCCACCACGCGGCCGTGCGGGCGGCTGCGGCAGGGAGAGGGGACCTGCACGAGGTGCCGGAAGCGGCTGTTTGGGGTTTGTGGGGTTTGCAGCCGCCGGCGCGGCCAGGGCCAGGGGCTGACCTGAGGCCGGACACTCCCCGAGGCCAGGCCTGGGCGCGCAGGCCGGGCGACCCCGCAGGTCCAGGGCGGGCGGACCGTGGCTCAGGAGCCGGTCAGCAGAGGCAGGCGGGACAGACGCCTTTGCTCGGAGTGGCCCCTGTCCCCCAGGGCGGAGTCACGGGAGGAGCTCCCTGTCCTCACCTGTGATCTTAATGTGTCCCTCCTCGTCCAGCAGGATGCTGAAAGAGAGCAGGAGGGGCAGGCTCTGGAGGAGGGAGGCCGGCGGTGGCCTCGGGCTGGCGCCCCGCTGAGGCTGTGGCCTCCCGTTGGCCCGGCCATCGCCCGAGCACCGGCAATAGCCAGGGGCCCCGCGGATGGGGGGTGTGCAACCCGAGGAGTGTGGGGACGGACGTGCCACTGGCCGCGGGACACGGGACACTGGGCGCCCGAGCTCGGGCCCCGCCGCCCCCCTGCTGGACCTGGCCTCCCTGAGCCCTGGAGAAAACTCCCGCAGATCACAGGGGCGCGGGGCCGGCGGGAGGGCGGCAGAGAGCCCGCCGGGAGCCGCCTGCTGAGGGGCGTGGCACGCAGAGCAGCTGCGGCGGCGGGGGGGGGGGCAAGGTCGGCGGCCGCGCCTCCCACTGCCCCAGCCCCGGGAGCACGGAGACCTGGGCCCTGGCCGCGCCCCCTCAGAGGCCCAGGCCCTGCGGGCCGGCTGGGACCCCAGGAAGCCGTGCGTGGGGGTGCCACGTGCGGAGGGCGCAGCACGGGCGGATCCCACGGGGGGCTTCCTGCACGGGTGTCCCCCCACGCTGTTCCTGCATGAGCCTGTCCCCTGACTGCGGCCCCGCTGTGCCCGCCGGCCTCCTGCAGGGCGCCCCCTGGGGGCCACAACAGGGCAGTGGCCGGGCAGGGAGGGGCCCACCGGTCCCCACTTACTTCTCGGGCTTCAGGTCCCTGTAGATGATGCCCAGCCCGTGGAGGTGGTCCAGGGCCAGGGCCAGCTCGGCCAGGTAGAACTTGACGTCCTCCTCGGTGAACATCACCTGGGAACAGCACAGCGCCCCGCGGCGGAAGGTTCCCTCTCCCTTCCGTGGACGTTCGGGGGTGGGGGGCGGGGGCTCCCTGCAGAGGCCAGTCCAGGGTCCTCCCGCCGGCCTCGCCCGCACACCCGCGGCCGGGACGTCTCTGCGCACCTCACGGGCGCCTCCGATGCGCCGCGTCCGAGTGGGGGCAATGGAGCTGGCCGGCGAGGGCCCCGACGCCCAGCGCGCGCCCTGGCGACCAGCACCGCCCTCCGCCCGGGGCCGCTCCGGCAAGGACGCCCTCACGGAGGACGTGGGAGTTGGGGGTCTGAGTGCGGCCCGCGGCTGGGACACGGGGACAGGGCCGGCAGACAAGGCCTGTCCGAGGGGCGCGGCCCCTGGTGGTGGGAAGGCGCAGACAGCCGCGAGGCCGCGCAGCCAGAGCCCAGGGACGGCCTCCCCGGCCGGCGGGCGCCGCGCAGAGGGCCGCTCTCGAGGGCGGGCGTGCACGGGCACGGCCCCCGTGGACACATGCCCAGCGGGGACGCCGGGGCCCGCCGTCCCTCCCCTCCCACCGCCAGACCCCCGTCCCCGCGTCCGGCTCAGGCAGCGCCTGTCCCGGCTGGGCGGCCAGCGGTCCGACTCTGCTGTGGTGGACATCGCTCCTCTGACACCTGCATCAGCGCTCTCGTCCGTCCGTCCGTCCGTCCCCCACCGGCTCTCAGCCCTTACCAGCCGTTACCTACGTATTTATCTACGTGCGCCCCCCGGCCGTGCGCTCCCCGCTCCCCGGCCGCACCCCCACCCCCGGCCGTGCGCCCCCGCACCCACCTCTTTGGAGAGCCTGGTGAAGAGGTCCCCTCCGCGCAGGAAGTCCAGTATCAGGTAGAGCTTCCCCTCCGTCTGGAAGGCTGCGGGGAGGGCCGGTGCGGTCAGCAGCCCGGAGCCGCGGACGTGCCCCCGCCTCCCCGGCCGCAGCAGCGTGTGCGGGCCGCGCATGCGGGTGACGCCCGGCAGGCTGTGCGCGTGCGCAGAGTGGGAGCAGCAGGCGGGGCGCCGCGCCGCAGCCGCGTGTGTGCACCGTGCGCGACGGTGCAGGTGTGCGTGCCGCACGCCGCGTGTGTGTGCACCGTATGGCACGGTGCAGGTGTGCGTGCCGCAGCCGCGCTGTATGCACCACATGCGACTGTGCAGGTGGGATGCTGGGCGCACAGTCCCGCCGCAGCTGCGCATCTGCAGCGTGTCTTGGCGCATGAGGACAGTGCGATGTGCACTGGGCACTGCGCGTTCACGACGTGTGCTGTGTCACGGTGCACGCGGGACATACATTGTGTTGTGCACGCTGTACATGGTGTGATAGTGTGTACCGTGTGCATACTACACACTGTATAGTACAGTGTGTGTGGGGAGGTATAGGGGAGTGTGGTGTGTGTGTGTGGTGTGTGTGTGTGGTGTGTGGTGTGTGTGTTGGGGCTGAGCCGTGCACCGTGCGTGCCGGGGCGTGCGTGGTGTGTATGTGGCCTATGGTGTGTGCGTGTCGTGCGTGCTGTGCGTGCCGGGGTGTGTGTGGCGTGACGGGCGCGGCGGCAGTTACCGTAGTGCAGCTTCACGATGAACGGGTGGTTCACCTCGGCCAGGATGTCCCTCTCCATCTTGGACCGGGCCCGGTCCCGCACTGCAGGACAGCTCGGGGTTAGGGCGACGGGCTCGCCGGCCAGGCTGGCGTGCAGGCCCCGCCCTCGGAGGGCCCAACCCGCGTGGGGCGGCCCCGATGGCCCTGGCCGCCGCCCAGTGAGGGCCGTGCGTCTGCCGCCCGTGCTCCCCACACTGCCCAAATCTGACCGTGGGCCGGACCCTCGTGGCCCTGCCCCTGGGGCTGTGCGGGTGGCGGCCCCAGGGCACCCACATTCTGCCCCGCCCGTGGCGGTCAGCTGGGCTGCGGCCACAGTGCGGCTACTGCAGGGCTGCTCTCAGGTCAGCCGGGCCGGCCGGTGGCCACTGGTCACCATTCTGGCGGCCTGACCCTGAGCCCCGTGGGCCGGTGCGGTCCAGAGCCCGAGAGCCCTGCAGGCCTGCCAGCAGAGGCGGCCGCACCTTCCCCGGACCCCAGGACACGAGGGCCCCACTCAGGAAGTGGACGTGGGGGGCTGCGGCTGAAAGGTCGGTGGCCGGAGCCGCCTGGGCCCCCGCTGCCCACGGCACTTGCGCTCTGCTCCTCAGTGACCACCGGCCCGCGGTGTGCCCGGCCATCTGCATCTCCCCACCCCAAACACCCCACGAGCACCGCTGCCCGCCCGCAAGGCCGGCCCGGTCTCTGCGCCCTGCCCCTCAGGCTTCCGCTGAGAGCAGCTGCCCGCGGCCCCGCCCGCTGACCGCTCCTGGCCCCTCCAGGCTGGGCTGGGCTTCCCTGCACTCAGGGTCCCGCCGGCGGGGGCAGCGGGAATCACGGGGCGCGGGTGCGAAGTCCTCCCGGGCAAGCGCCGCAGTGTCCAGACCCTCCCTGCGGACGTCCAGTTCGAGTCCACGCCGCGGCCTGGCTCGGGGGCCTCCGCCAGAAACTGGGGAGTAAGACCCCTCCTGCGCGCCCTGCGTCCCCCTCCGCCCTGAGACCACTCACCACGGGGCCCGCGGGCAGCGCCGAGGCCGGAGGCCACGCGGCCCTGGGCTGCGCATGGACACGGACCGTGAGCGGCCGCCCGGGCGGTGCTGAGGGTGCCAGGGCCCCCACGGCCGTCCAGCCGCCACGTCTTTGAGTCCCTCGGGCCCCAAATTCATGGGCAGGACCCCCAGCTCCCCGCCTGCTCTTGATGGACCCCCCCAGGGGCCGCACCCCACTCCTGGGCGCCCCTCCGAGCCGGCCGCACCGTCCTGACGCCGCTTGGCCACAGCCCCCCGCCGCAGTGGCCGTCACCCTCGGGCGGCCTCGCACGTCCAGCCTGACCCGGCCTCCCCGGCCCGCCCTGCCCCCGGCCCCGGGCCCGGCTCACCTTTCAGAGTGGCCTTCCTCAGCACCTTCATGGCGTAGAGCTGGCCGGCGTCCAGGCCCTGGGCCTTCCGCACCAGGAACACCTTGTCGGGACAGAGGGGCGTGAGGGGCCCCCAGGCCTGGACAGCCAGGGCCTTGGCCCAGACGCCGCCCGAGGCCTGACCGGGCAGCCCGCCGGGGGGCGAGCCGCACACAGAGGCTGGGGGCTGCGCCCCGGGAGCCCCAGGCCCACGCACGAGGCCCCGGCCCCAGACCCGCGTGCAGGGTCAGCAGCTGCTGGGCACCCCGGCCTCCCGCCCTTCCAGGAGGCACAGAGCCCCGACGGCAGGTGCCGGGCTCCGGGGGGGTCCCGGTGGGGTTCCCGACGCCGTCTCTGGCGTCTGCCTTCGCTGAGGGGAGGGAGGGAGAAGGGGGGCCGGTGACCGGGTCGCCGCGGGCGGTCACGGGGCCAGCGGGCAGCAGCCCCTCGGCAGCAGGCCCGGGGGCGCCAGACCTCGCTGCCCGGGCCAGGAGCCGCTGCGTCCCGCAGGGTCTGCTCACTGCAGGCCCCTCGTGCAGCGCCGCCGCCGCCCGCGGCCCCCTCGCTCCGCAGCCACCCCCAGACACCGCCCCACACTGCCCGCCCGCCACTCGCTGCTCTCCAGAGGACGTTTCCTTCGAAAGCAGGACCAGACGGACAAACCGGGCACCTGCAGGGGGACGCCTCCCCCTCGCGTCCCCCCGCCCCGAGCAGACTCGTCAGGGCCTCTGGACGGGCCGGGGCCGGCGCCCCTGGCACCCACAGGGCAGCTCCCGGCCTGCTGCCCGGGCACCTTGAGGTGGGCAGGGCCTGGGCGGCGGGGAGGGGCCACTGCAGCCCCGTGCCCACGCAGCTGCCCGCTGGCCTCTGCCCGAGCGCGTGTCCCGCCGCAACCCGCGTGCCTGACGAGGGCAGGGCGGGGCCCGCGCAGCCTGTGGCGGCCACTCCCACACTGTCCGCTCGCTGGCATGGACCCGTCCCTCTCCCCGCCGCCCCCGACAAGAGGCGGCGCCCCTGCTGGCCGGGAGGCAGGTGCGCGCCCGCATCTGGGCCCGGCGCCAGGCAGCTGGTCACGGGCAGGGCCGCCGTCGGCCGGGCAGCGGGGGCCACACAGCAGCCCCACGGGGAGTGGGCCCTGCTGGCCGGTGCGCCGGCTCCTGCCGGTCCCGTGGGCTGGAGGCGCGGCAGGAGGACGCCGGCTGACCCCGCGGCTACGGAGCGCCGCCCGCTGCGTCTGCTCTGGGGCCCGGGGGGACGCAGCTCCAGAGGCGGCTCAGGCAGCCGCACGGCCAGGCCCCGTAGACCAGAGACCGCGGCCGGCGCAGGCCGCAGGGGCCCAGGGAGGCCGCGGCCAGGCCGGAGGCCGCGCGCCTCCTTTCTTCCTCGTTCCCTCTTTCCGCCTTTTTGCCACACCTGCGGAGAGCGCACCCAGGGACCCTCTGGCCAGCCACAGCCCCGCCCGCTGGACGGCTGGGAGCGGAGTTGGGGCCAGGGGACGCGCATGTGTGGGGCACGCTGCGTGGGTGCTCCCTGGCCTGCGAGTGCCCGGGTAGGGGACCCCAGCACCCGCCAGCCCGCCTGAGCGCCCTTGAGCGCGGACCTGCCGCGGGGCCCCCGGCGGCCGTGCTCCTCGCGGGGGCGCCGTCCCCTCCACGGGCCTGGGGCCACGGCCGGGGCGGGGCGGGCGGGGGGCGCCTCCCGCGGGGGGCCCTTACCTTCCCGTAGGAGCCTTGCCCCAAGACCTTCAGCAGCTGGAACTGGGAGGGGCCGGCCTTCTCGAAGCCGTCCTTCACGTGGTGGCTGATGTCGATCTCCTTCACCAGGCCTTCCTCCTGCGGGGGGCGCGGGTGAGCGGCCGGGCGGCGGGCGGCGGGCGGCGGGGCAGGGGGGAGCCGTGTGCGGGGCCTTCGGGGCTGGAGGTCGGCCTCGGAGACGGTGGCCGGCACCGCCTCGGCCGCGCCCGGCGGCCAGTGTGTGGGTCCCCAGGGCCGGGGTTCTTCCCTTTCCCCGGACTTTGGTCACCGAGCCTCAGCAGGACCTTGGGGCGCAGGGACAGCACCCCAGTTCCGGGCGGGCCGGGCGGGACTGGGCGGCGAGGCCTGGCAGCTCCCCGCGGCGTGAGGGGCCGTCGGCGGCCCCCGGCCCGAGCCGTCCCCCAGCAGGCGCCCCCCAGCCGGGCAGGGCAGGGGCCCGGAGGAGACGCCTGACTGCAGGGCACCGCGTCCCGGGTGGACCGCAGAGCTCCAGCACGCGGGCGCCCGGGAGGCCAGTCCCCCACAGGGCCGGGGGCTCTGCAGTGGGGGCCCGGCGTGTCTCCGCTGACACCGAGCCCCCACCCCTCTCGGCCCGGCCCTGAGCCCTCTCCGACCCGCCGCCCGCCGCGGCCCCCTGCCCAGGCCGGGACCCAGCGTCGGCCGGCTCGAGCTCGTGCAAACAGCCGGCCCATCCTCTCCCCGCCGCGTCCTTGATTCCTCAGAGACGCAGGGTGAGGGCGGGGGCCTGGCCACGCAGCGAGGCCCGAGCTGGACGCCGAGGACGGCCCCGCCCCGCGTGCACCTCGGAGCAGACTCTCTGAGGAAACCGCGCGCGCTCACGTCCACCGCGCTGGCTTCCGGCAAAGGGCAGGGAAAGTGCGAAGTCCCGCGTGACGGTCGGCCATTCCCCGCCAGGGCCGGCGGGGGGCGCCACGGACGCAGAGAAAGGCCGCGCGGGCGGGGCCCAGGGCCCTGCGCTTTCATGCCCGCGGCCGGGGGCGCTCCGGCGGCTCTGGTCAGCTCGGGCTCGGTCAGCTCGGCGCGCGCAGGCGGCCTCGCTCCCCCTGCTTCTCCGCCAGCAGGCAGGGCCGGGGATCCCGCTCCGGAGGCCGCGGAGATGCCGAGCCCCTCGCCTGGGGCGCCGGGGGCTCTGCTGGGGTCTCCGCGTGCAGCAGGGGGCCGTGCGGGCCGGCACACGTGGCGCCTGGGCTTCCGGCCCGCGGCGGAGACGCTGCCCCCGCCCAGGCGGACACTCAGCGCCCTTCCCGGCACGAGCTGGGGGTCAGAGGCGCGGGCGCAAGGGCGGGACAAAGCCGCTGCAGCCGCAGCATCGGGGACGGGGGTGGCGGGTCCCACGGCCGTCTGGACCGTGTGGGACGAACACGAACCCCCACGACCGCCAGGGCGCGCCCACCCACGCACGTGCCCACCGGCCGGTGACGCCCACGCCAAGCCCCGCGCTGCCTCCGCCTCCTGCGCCGCCGGAGACGCCGCGAGGAGCTGCCCGGAACAGCTGTGCGCTTCGGGGACCGATGATGGTTTCAGGACAAAATTTTTTAAGAAGCGAATTTGAAATCTACTTGGCAGCACCGAAGGCGCCTTTACAGGACTCCAAATGGGAGACGGCGGCGCAGACCCCGCAGCGACAGGGCGTCGGGCGAGCTCCCGGGAGACGCAGGAGATGCTAAGGCCACGGCGCAGAGGAACGCAAATGGCCGGTTTTCCTTCTTTCGCTTTCTGTATAGAAGTATAAAAACGATGCAGAAGACCCAACTCGACACAAGAAGATTTGCCACGAGCTCGCCGCACCGTCTGTCCACGCGGGACCCCGCAAAGCTGAGTTTGAGGCAAGTGAGTCAAAGAACTTGCTGCAAGAAAACAAAAGGTGGGAGCCGCCCGGATGCCGTTTCTGCATGTGAGAAACCACCGGCCTCTGGCGCGGAGGGCGCGGCCCCGACCCAGCCTCTGGGCGCCGGGCTGGCCAGACCCCTCCCGCCAGCAGCAGACCCGCCCCTGCGGCCTGGGACCGACACACTTCCCAGCCTGGCGGGCAGCGGGAGTCCAGAGAAGCTTTTTCTGGGAGCTGGGTGCTGCGGCTGGGAGACCAGAAGCGGCACACTCCTGCGCTCCCGGGCGCGCGCTCCCGGGCGCGCGCTCGCTCTCTCTCCCCTCCCCCCCAGTTTAGGAGTGACATCAGCGGTGAGGTCTGCTAGGCTAGAGAGACCATCTCATTTCTCAAGAAATAAGAAAACGAAAGAAAACCGGATACGTTTGTCTTTGTTTCTAGGTTTTTCCTTTCTTGAATCATCATCAGTGGCAACTCGAGGAGAATTAGCCCCTGCGTCCTGGTCCTGCGCGGCCGCGCGGGGTGCCCCGTCCTACCCGCGGCTACAGAGGCCCCAGCGAGGGGCAGCGGCGCGGGGGTGGCCTGGAGCAGAGCTGTTCCGGCCCACCTGGGGCCCCAGCCACTTTGCTTCCTTACAAAGACAAGCCGCGCTCCCCGCCACCGACAGCCACCCCGGACACGACGGTCCCACCCTGGGGATTCTTACAACAGAGACCCGACAAGACATCGGGACCTTCCGAACTAAGCTCAGTCTTGGGGGAGGGAGCCCCACTGAAAACACCAGAAGCGGTAAATGGACCCGCGGAGCGGCAGGCGACGAAATCCACACGCGCTTCTGCTGCACTCCCGCGTGGAAATTCATGAGAACAAAAATAAAGAAAACAGCCCTATTTCCAATCACATTGGGTAGAAGGAAAGTGAAGGCGCCGTGTCACTGAACTTCAAGCCGAATTACAAAGTGAGAATAATTAAACTGCGTGATGCTGGCCAAAAACAGCCACACAGATCAGGAGAACAAGACCGTGACCCCAGAAATAAAGCCACACGCGGATCGAGACTTATCTGCGACCGAGGCGCCACGAGCCTCAACGGAGGGAGGAAAGTCTCTTTAACACATCGCATGCGGGAAACGTATGTATACGTTTTGCCTTGACTGGTACTAGAGCGCGGGACACGTATTAACACGTTTTTTATAGACTAGCAGTAGAATGCGGGTAACATAAATGTTTTATACTTTTTCTACTTAAAAAATTAGCAAAAATGGCCCACGCCACCTGTTAGCACGCAATAAAAACTACCCGCAAACAATGTGTTAAGAAATGGGGCTGCGGGCCTCCCGGGGCGCAGGGGTTGAGTCTCTGCACTATGAAGCTATGGGCAGCCACTGCGGCACGCGTTCAATCCCCGGCCAGGGAGCTTCCCACAGGGCGCAGCAGACCCCTCCTATCTCCCCGCTGCCCCCTCAGCAGTAGATTTCAGGGGATCCACCTGTTCTGCTCCCCACTCTGTCTCTGGGGAGTCCTCTCACACCCCACACCTCTGGCCTGCACCCCAGCTCTTGCATGCAAGAAATCTTAAAAAAAAGAAGTGGCGCCGAAGGATGAAACTGGACCATGCTCGCTCCACACACAAAAAGGAGTTAAAATGGATTGGAGAACAGGACGTCAAAAGCAAAACGCTGTGCTGTCGGGTAAGCATGACGCATCGGTGCTTGAGAACCAGAAATAAACACGTCGTGACTTTTCCGACGACCCGGCACAGAGAAGCAAACAGGCGACCCTCACGACGGCCACCTCGGGGACGCGGCTACAACGAGCGGCGGGGAGCGGGCCTCTCGGTGGGGCGACCTCAAGTCAGAGCGCTCCGCCCGCTGAGGGGCAGTGCCCGACCCCGCCCCCCGCCCCTTCAGGGAGGCGCCCAGCGCACGGCAAGCCCCTCCCGGCGAGCACTGCCGTGTAGGGGACTGGGGACGAGGCGGCCAGACCGCGTGGACGGAGGGGCCCCGTAGGACGCGGGGGCTGGTGCGACCACTTGGGAAAACACTGCGGAGCTTCTCAGAGCGGACAACTTTCGGGCAGCCCAGGGGGCGTCCGCGGTGGGCTGGGACCCGACGGGAGGGCGTGGGCGCCGCCCACCGCGACACGCGCCGAAGGACACAGCGTGGGCGCGCACACGGACGCCGCCGCGGCCGCTCTAACCGACGGAACCTGCCGTTTGCCGCAGAGTGGCGGGAGCTCGAGGGTCACCCAGAGCAGGGGAGCCGGGAGGAGGACAGGTCCCGGGCCTCCCTCCCGCCCTCTCTTAACCGACTTACATAACGCGATCGAGATTATGAAACACTCCTAGAAAAATGAGATCAGGCTTCAGCTCTCAGACGCTCCCAGCAGCCCGCACATCAGCTGCCGTCCCCCCAAGTCTGCTGACTGCGATGCCGGGGACTTGGCCCCAAACAGGGCCTCAGATGGAGGCCGGCTGACCGCGAGGCCCACCCCCAGGCCAAGTCCGGGCTCCGGCACCCGAGACGCATCCAAGCCGGAGGCCGCCGCAGCTGCCCACCCCGCACCCCTGCGGGCCCCAGCACGGCACAAGAGCCCGGGGGGCCGTGGGCCTGGGCCTGCAACGAGGACAGGCAGCTCTGCTGGCAGCGCCTGGTCACCCGGGGCCGTGACGCGGCCATGGGGAGCGGCCGAGCTGGCCAGCGGGGGACGCGGCGGTCACTCCGTGCGTGTCTGTCCAGGCAGCCCAGCCCCTGGCCTGTGCGCCCTCGCCAGGCGGCCCGCTCATGGCCACGCCTGTCCAGCCCGTCGTGGGATGGACCGGGCGCTGGGATGGGGCCGGCCACTGGAAGCCCTTTCTTCCTTTCTCGGCCCCGATCGCGGCACTGCCCGTTTCCGCCCGAGACTCGCGGGTCTTCCTCCCGAGGGCCCCGGGCCGCCCTGCAGCGTCCTCGACCCGACGTCCGGGGCCGCTGCCCGTGCCGGCGTCCTGGCCGAGGCTGCTCTCAAGGTCGCCGTCGGGGCGTCCCCTTCCCTTGCCGAGTGGCCGCTCCAGCCCCCACACCGCAGGATGGGCGGACTCGGACGCCGCGTCCGGGCCCCACGGGAGGCGCGAAGGGCGGGGCTCCGGCCCAGCGGCGGGGATCGGCTGCCCCGCCGGACCCTCCCCGGGGCTGGCGCGCGACTGCGTGTCACCGAGCCCGAGGACAGCCCCCTGGGTGCTCGCCAGCGCGGCCGTCCCCGGCGAGGGCGCCGCCCCCGGCCCCCCGCCCCCTTCCGTCCGGACGCTCCCCAGGCCCCGCCCCGAGCGGGCCGCCCCCCGTTGCTCCAGCGACGACGCAGCGCGTGGGGACGCAGGCCCGGCAGGGGCCGGCTGCTGGACGCGGGGAGACGCGGACACCGGCCGGCCGCTGGACTCGGGGAGACGGGGGTGTTGCGGGAAACGTTCAGCCGGGGCCACGGTAAAGCCGAGACCGGCCTGCACCCGGACGTCCCTGCACCCGGACGAGCAGCCGCAGTGACCCCGCGAGGGCAGACGCGAGCTCGTCGCCCGAGAGCCCCTCGCCGGGGAGCGGACAGACGGCTGGGACGGCGGCCGCAGAGCGGGACGGGCACACGGCCGACGGCCCCGCCGCTGGACCGGCCAGGCAGGGCGCGTCGCCCCACGCAGCAGGCGGCCCAGAGGGGGTGGGCCACAGCGGGGGGCGCGCTGGCCACAGCTGCCGCGGGGGGGGGCCGCTGGCCGGGCTGGGGCGGGCGGTTCGGCACGGGGGAGGCCCGGGCAGGCGCGAGAGGGCGGGGGCAGGGCTGAGCGAGCGCGGGAGGGAGGCCGGGAGGCCGCAGGGACGGGGCGGGGCTGGGGCCGCCCACGCTGTCCGCGGAAGGGACGAGGCCCGCGGAACGACGGTCCCACAGGGGCCGAGCAAGGCCGCGCGGGCAGGCGGCGAGGGGCAGCTGGTGCCGGCGGGCAGGGCAGGGCAGGCGGTGGTCCACCGCGGCGGAGGCTGGCCCGGACCTCCCTGCAGGTGCCCAGGTCTGCGCTGGGCCCTGGTCGAGGCCCCGCAGGCCAGGGCCGCTTGGTGTCCCCAGGACGTCCAGCTGCAGCGGGAGCCACCGGGGTGCCGTGGACGGCGGGCTCGCGCTGGACTCTGGACGCAGATGGGCGGGGCGGGGCCCGGGGAAGCCGGGCCTCCGACCTCAGGCGCTCGGCCAGCAGCCGAGCCGTCCACCCCTCGCCCGGCGGGTGCGGCGGCCGCTCTCGGGGCTGGAGGTCTGGGCAGGCCCCGCGGGAAGGGCTTCCTGCCTGTTGGGTCCGTGTCCCGCTCTGCCCGGGTCCCGCCTGCCAGCCCTCGGACACGGGCCTGGCCCCGTGGGCCCAGGGGGGAGCGGGGGGGGGGGGGGAGCCTGCGCCTGCAGCGCCACCGGCCCCGGGGCCTCCCCTCGCCGTGGCCGGCCAGGACCGAGCCCCGTGCCGGGCGCTCCGAAGGCACCCAGACGCCAGGGCCGCAGCGGGCAGCGGGCGGAGTCTCCATGGACCATGAAGCTGCGGGCGGCCGGGCGGGGCCCCCTCCGCGCCCTGATGAAGAGGACCGTGCAGGAGGCACAGCAGCCCCGCGCGGCCGTGTCGGGAAGGAGGCTGCAGACGCCAGCTGGACCCCGCAGTGACCGCCCCCGGGCAGGGCGGTCAGCACAGCTGCCTCGGGGGACGCTGCGCTGGCCGGACGGGCCAGCCGCGAAGCAGCACACGCACCGGGAGGGTGAGTCTCGCCCCGGCCACGCCGCCCAGTCGGTCCGCAGGACGGAGAGGCTGGTCAGGGCGGGGGGGCCTGCGCGGCCGTCCCCGTCGGTGGCACCTCGGGGCTTCACCCGGGACCCCCGCCCCCCCACCCGCTCCCGGCACTAGCCAGGGCTCCGTGTCCGTCCCAGGAGGCCGGCGGCGCCAAGGACAGGGCCCCCGTGGAGGAACCCCAAGCCCCCGGCTCAGCGGCAGAAGCCGGCGCCGCCGCGGGCCAGGCCGGGGCGCAGGGGCCGGGGCCCGGCCGGGGCCCGTGACCCAGGGCTGGAGAGCGGGTGGGCGGCAGCGCGGCTGCTCCGGGGCATGAGGGCGGGTTCATGGTGCCGGGCTGGGTACTGGGGCCGCAGGCGGACTGTCCTGAGCAGGACGAAGCTCCACGTGTGAGGAGACAGCGAGGAAGCCCCTGCGTCTCAGGCGGACACGCGTGTGCCTGACAGCAGCGCCACGGCCCGGCCGGACCCACGCGCTGGCGGCAGCCGGGGACGGCCGGGGGAGGAGGAGGGGAGGAAGCCGGGCGCAGAGGCCCGGCCGCCGCAGAGCCCGGGGACGCCTGCCGAGGGCGCCGCAGCCAGGAGCCGCGCGGGGCTCGCGGTGGGGCGGGGGCTGCTCCGGCTTCTCGTGGGGCGACGCGGCTGTCTCTGGGGGCGCGTGGGAAGGACCCCGAGTTCTTTGATTAGACGTGGTTTTCCGGGAAAGCGCCCAGACCAAGAAGCGCTTCCCTGCGCCCAGACAGCCGGGGGTCCCGGCGCGTCCGAGGACAGCGCGTCCCCTCCCGGGGAGCGGCGGGGCACCCTGGGCGCATGCGGGCGCCGGTCATCTGTGACTGGACATCGTGGCTTCGCAGCTGCCCGAAGGGAGCCCGCAGGCCCGCAACCCAGCCACTTCCGAGGGTCACCGCCTGGCCCCTGGGGCGCTGCGCCTGCAGGCCGAGGGCCGCGCCCTGACCCCCGCTGCTCGGCCGGCGCTCACACCGAGCGCACGAGATGACCCTTCCACTCGGCGACTCCCGTCCATGTGCCAGTGAGCGGCGCGGCCCGTCCTCTGTCCTCGCGCCAGCCGTCCTCCCCGCCCACCGCCAGACGGAGCTGCGACAGGCACTCAGAGAAGCAGCCCCCGGCTGGCAGCCCCAGACGCCCTCCCTGAAGAGCCGACTTCGAGGCCCACACCTGGAGCGGCGGGCTGCCCGGCTCACCTGAGCCAGTGATGCCACGTGCCACTCACCGAGGCTGTGGCCCCAGCCCCCCCGAGCCCCCAGCCTCCCGGCCCCGGGCGTGGGCTCCGGCCTCTCCCGGCACCGAGGGCCGACGTGCGGGTGCGTGGAGGGTCCCATGTGGAGCCCTGCTGGTCGGGGCCTCAGGAGGGCCCGGACATGCTCCTGGCCCCCGAAACCGAGCGGCAGCGCAGGCTGGGCCTACACGGAGAGGGCGTGCGGGCAGCTGCGTGGAGAGCCGGGAGAGGAGTGCGCCGGACCGTCCCCGGGAGCTGACTTTGCCAGAGACAATCCAGCCCTCGGGGCCCGTGTGTGCCGTGTGTGCTGAGGGCGCAGAGTCCCCCCACACGGTCTCCGGGGAGCACTGGCCCGTCTTTCCATCCCTGGGGCTCAGGGAGGTCATCAGGATGACAGATCAGAGGCTGAGCGGGCACCGAGATGGCACAGGCACGGGCTCTGCAGGCCGCAGGGGCCAGCTCAGGTTCGGACAGAGCCGACACCGGTCAGCACCACGAGCACCCATGGGCCCCAGAAGTCCCAGCTGACCGCTGTGGGCAGAGGCAGGCCGGGAGGAGGCCGTGCGTCCTCAGGCCCCGGCTGAGTCTCCCCAGTCTGGGGTTCGCGTCGGGTGTCTGCTCTCTGAACCGCGTGCCTCTGCGGGATGACCCCCGAGGGGCGCAGCCGCCCCTGGAAGCACACGCCAGTGCCTGTCCACGTGTCTGACGCAGCGTCCAAGTTCACCGGAGCTTTCCGGCCTGGGAACCTTTCTCTGGAAAAGCCCCCGGCGGTGGCCACTCTGAACCGTGCGCCAGGGAGCTCCCCGCGAGCGCACCAGCCGGCCCCTCCGCGTGGACACGCGGGCTCGGTGGCGCGCGAGGGGCGGCTGCGGTCAGGAGCACACGCTCTTCCGGGGAGAGCTGCCTTCTGAGCGGGGAGCCGGGCAGCGGCCCTGGGCGTGCGCGCCCTCGTCCGAGACTGCTGGCGGGCGGGCGCAGGCCGGCGTCCACGCCCGACTCCAGAGGGGCCGGCGTCCCTCAGGCCCCCAGCCCCGGGGCTCTCGGCATGCTCATGGAGGTCTTCGCCAGGCCCCTCCCCTTCAGACCCCCAAGTGATCTGCCAGCCCGGCTGGGGCGAAGCTGCGGACAGGAAGCGCTGAGGCGCCCAGGCCTTGCCGCAGAGACGGGCCGAGACCCGAGGCCACGGCTCTCCTGCCCCCAGCGGCACGAGCTCTCGCTTTCCAAAACCGAAGTTCTCAGTCTCCGTGTTTCGCGAGGCGAGCCTCACAGAACAGCAGAAACCCTTCTCCTCTTCAATGAGCCGCTGTTTTCAGGAGTCCAAACGGGCGATCGGGGCCTGGGCCAGGCGGAGAGGCCGTCTCTCCACCTCAGACTGCTGACCACGTGTGCCCGTCTGCGTCCATCAGAGGCCGCGTCTGGCCTGGGACGTCTGTGGACCGCAGAGGCGTCACGGCGTCTGTCTGGAGAGACGGGCGGGCAGGGGCAGGCCCCAGCCTCACAGGCCAGCCGTCCTGGGCCCTGCACGGGGGCAGGCGGCGCTGGGGGTCGACGGCGCCAGAGAAAGGCTCTCCGCACAGCGGCCTGCTGGGCCTGGGGGCCGAGGGAGCTGCAGCCTCAGGAAGACCCTCGCCCGCTCAGCAGCGCCCAGCTGCCCCGGCCGGGAGCGCCCCTCAGACCCACGTCCAGCGGCCCCCTTCCCCACGCCCCTGGACGCTGCACCTCCCCTTGGAGAACCTCGTTCCCATCTTTCCCGAGGCCCCCACAGCCCCGGGCCTTGCTGACCGACACGCGGAGGGCGCCCTGCTGGTGCGGACTGGCCCTCGGGCTCGGCCACGCCTGACCCCCAACGCCGCCGCGTCCACGCCCCGAACTCGCGGCTGCTGGCACGGACGAGGAGGAGGGCGGGCGCGGTCCCAGAGGCGCTCTGGGTGAGCAGAGCTGAGCGCGGGAAGGCGGACGCCACGGTATCTGACCTGGTCAGCTCCGGGCCTCAGCGGTGCCGAGGCCGGGAAGAGGCTCATCGCAACGGACGCTCACTGCCAGCGGGGCCAGCCCCGGCGGCCCCGCCCACAGCAGCGGGCGTCGAGACGGCCTCCCCACAAAGCCCCGAGACCCTGCCGGAGCCTCGGATTCCGCGCGTGACGGCGGAGGCCCCAAGCAAGCACCCGCAGCGCCTGCCGCCTGCCGGCCCGGCCCAGCGCCCACACCCACACGTGGCAGCGGCCCAGGACACAGAAGGGCGCCGACCGTCCCGGGAGCTGGCTTTGCCAGAGACAATCCACCCTCGGGGCCCGTGTGTGCCGGGGCCGGGGCAGCGGGGTGCCGGCTGCATCTGGGGCCCGGCCCGGCCGGCGCCTCTGGCTTGCGCCTGTCGCCTCGGTCTGCTCCAGACTCGGCAGGTGGTGTGGACGCCGGGGTGGAAGCACAAGACTCGCCCGCTGGGGTGTGAAGCACCCAGAGAAGCGTCTGCAGGTGGCTGCACACCTGCGGTGACAGGAGGGCAGGCGCAGAGGGCAGGATTTCGGGGTCCTCGCAGTTCCGAGGGGGGGCTGCAGCAGGCCCCTCCCTGCCCCCGACAGGGCTCAGCCCACGGACCAGCCTGCGTGTGCGCTGCCTGCAGCGGGCGCCTCGCTGATCTCTGCACCCCTCAAAACACGCCAGCCCCAGGGGCCGCCCGAGCCGGCCAGCACCCGCAGCGGGGCCGGGTCTGGTCTGCGCTGGGGCCTGGGTATCACGCCCGCTGCGGGGCTGACGCTCCCTCTCACCCACTCGGACGCCAGAGCCACCGCGGGGCCCTCGACTACCCCGGTGTCCAACAAGATTGTTCGACGTCTCCGCCCCCCAGACCCAAGGATCGGCGGGTCCACCTGCTACTAAGTCCCAACAGGAATGCCTGTTCCGGAGCACGGGGCCTGCGCTCGGTAACTTGAGCTCCCCGCAGGTCTCTGGGTCACATGCAGGTGCCAACACCTAGGAAAGGGCGCCGCGCCCGCGATGGCATTTACCTCGAGCCGACTCAGACTGGCGCTCTTGGAGCGCGGCTTCTTGCGCAGGTACACGGAGAAGAGCCTGCGCACCGTGAACTTCTTCATGCTCAGGTCCATCGCCCCGCGCGCAGCGGGAGGAGCCGCAGGGCCGGAGCGCGCATCCCCGGCGCATCGCAGGCGCGCGGGCTCGGGGGCTAGGGCCGCGGGCGGGTGCGCGCGGCGGGGCAGCCCGGCGCGGCGGCCATGGGCGCGGGGCGCGGGGCGCGGGCTGCGGGCACAAAGGGCAGGCCGCGCCGGCCACCGCGGCCGGGCCCAGGCTGCGTCCTCCTCCTCCCGGCCCCGGGCCCGGCCAGGCGGCCCCGCCCCGCCACAGCCACTACGGCCAATCAGCGGCCGCAGCCCCGGGCTCTCCTCCAGGCCGCCCGGCCCTGCGAGGGGACCGGCCCCGCCCGCCCCGCCCACAGCCGCTGAGGCCAATCAGCGGCCGCCGCCCGCGCGCTCCCTCCCCCCCGCGGGGCTGGACCTGCCCGGGCGCTCGCCCCGCCTCTGCCGCCGCAGCCAATCAGCGCCGGCCGCCTCGCCTCGACACACCCACCCCCGCGGCCTGGGGTCCCACTTCCCCGGCCCCAGCCTCCTCGCGCTGGCGCTGAGGACCCTGCCCCGCGAGCGCCGTCCCCGCTTCCCCTCCAGCGGCGTCCGCCCGGGCGCATGCCCGCTGCGCCCCAGGCCCGCCCGCGCAGCAGCGGGCTCCTCGCCCAGGCCTGCGGGGCGGCTTTCCAGCCCGGGGGTGTCATTGTGCTTTCTTTGCTTAAAACAGCTCCACACACAATCTGGCACAACGTGCTTTTGTGCCGAACAAAACTTTAATTGTTGGTTAGAAAATGGAATGAAACCCGGAGGGCACTATGAGCCCTGCCTCGTGGGCTCCGCACCTCTCAGCGCCCAGACCCGAGTCCCACGCCCCGCGGCGCCCCACTCCCGGTCCCTGCGGCGCGCACACGCGGACCTGGGGGCCTGCCTGGCACCGCTGGGGGATGGCAGGAGCCCACTGGCGGCGGCGAGCGGGGGCAGCGGCTCCGGGAGGCCTCCCTGAGGGGGTGGAGAGCAGAGCGCACATCCACTCCATATATAGAAAGCGATCCCATGACTCGGGCGGGCTGCAGGGCGCCCGGAGAGCCGCAGGCCGCACCTGACTCGCTCTGGAGCGAGCACTGTTTTTTCTAGAAATGCTCACGGAGGACTGCAAGGCAGCCCCGGATTAGTGAGCGCAGGGCTCTTGTGTGATTTCCATGCGTGTCACTGATGTTTAAGCGAAGGTCGGGCAATGTCGTGGGTGTGGTCAGACCTCCGCCAGCCCAGAATTAGGAATGAGCCTGCATGCAAGTGCCGCTCCTTTGTGAGCAGACCGCAAACCCACATCAAAAGCTGCATCCCTGCTGATGGGTGCTCTCTGCTCAGTGGCAAAGAGGGCACATCCCCGACCCCCAGCAGCAACCGCTTCGTTCCTGCTGCATGCAGGTCTCCACGAGGTCAGCCAGCTCTCTGGGGCCTCACGGCTGCTGCTGGCTCAGCAGAGCTCAGCTGCAGAAGGCAGGTGCTGCCACCCCCTTGCCCGGCGAGCCTGGGTGCACGCACAGTACCGCTGTGCATCTCAGATGAAAACACGTCCACGAGAAACACTTGGTGCTTCCCACCCACACATGGGAGCAGACTGCCGGCCCCACCTCCCTCCAGCCACTCGGGGTGGGCTCTGGTGAGGGTCAGCACAGACCCGCCCCTCGTGGCTGCTCTGCAGGGAGCTGCTGCACGGGGCACCAGGCCGGCTGCCCCGGGGGACAAGGCCGCTCCCCCAAGCCTCGCGGCGGAGCCAAAACCAGAAGGCAGTGCCCAGGGAGTCAGGGCCTGCTCCCCACAAAGGCCCGGCGCTGGCCCCCAGAGTCCGTGCGCCCCCGACAGCATTTTGACCAGCGAGACCAGACTAGAGAGGTCTCACGAGCCAGTCAAGAGTCCCCAGAGTTGAGTTTTGAAATCTCAAAAGGAAAAACAAGCCCGTTTGCACGGTGGGATTCACTCCGCGGTCAGAACCAGCCCGCCTGCCCTCGCCTGCGTCCGGGATGAGGAGACACGCTCCGTGGGGGCACGTCCCCGCACGCGCCGCCGAACCGCAAAGTGGACGAGGAGAGAGCCCCGTGGCCCGCAGCCGACTGCCAGTAATACTGACCAGCGGGGCCTGGACATCTACACTCCTGGTCAGAGGTGAGGAGGAGCAGACACCTCCCGGCCGAGCTCTGCGCCGGCATTTCAGCGGCGCGCCCACGGCCCTTCACACCCCAGGCTCTGCCGCGACTCCTGAAGGCTGAGCCCAGGCCAGAGGGGCGGGACGAGCGCGCAGCGGCCTGCTGGGGCCGAGCGGGCCCGGGGACCACTGCTGGGGGACCCCGCACTGCCCGAAGACCAAGCAGACGCCCAGCGACGGCTGCGTTGGTGAAACAAGCAAAGCCCCGGAGCTGCGCGAGGGCCGCGGCAGCGGGGGACGGGGCAGGGGGTGGGGGGCGGGCGTCCCGCCGGGCCCTCAGCCCAGGCACAGGGTCACGCGGCCCCGACCCGGCGGCGACGCGGAGGCGGCAGGGAACTCGGGGGGCAGGTCTGGGTGCCGAGCGAGGCGCCGCCCACGCCCCCGCGCCGACCCAACCTTCCTGCCCCCGCCGACGCCGCTGCCCCGGCGGCTGACGCGAGCGCGCTCCCGAGCGGGTCACATCCGCAAGGCCGGTCCACGAGACGCGGGTCTGGGGCCGGGCGGCAGACATGCGACGCCACGAGACGCCAGCTCCCGACCGCGCCCCGGGGACCCCCAGGCGCCGTGTGGACGCCTCCCGCCTGCCGGGCCTGCCCTGGGGCGTCGGAGCGGCACAGCACCCCCAGGCGCGGGGCAAGGAAGAGAACTGGGGAGACCGTGAGGGCTGGAGGCTCAGGCTGACCAGGCCAGTGGGGGCCGACTGCAGCGGCACTGGGGTCTAAGACACGCACACGCGCGCACACACATATACACACGCACACATATGCATGCACGCACGCGCGCACACGCACACTCACGCACATACACGCACGCGCACATACGCACACACACAGAGGCTCACACACATACACACGCGCACGTACATGCGCACAAACGGGCTCCGAGGGCTCCCGGATCCGGGCGGAGAGACCCGGGACAGATCCTGGGGCGCGTGGGCGGGTCTCGGGGAAGGTGCGTCTGGAAGGCCCGGGGCTGGGCTTCCGGGGACCCCGAGTACGCGCTTTGGGGCAAGCACAGCTCCCGGAAGCTCCCGGGGAGAGGAACACGCAGAGGCGCCCCGAGACCCCAGGCAGGGCGAGCCCGGAGGCGGGGGTCAGAGGCAGGCGCCCGGGACAGCAGCACCCCGGCCCCCCAGGGCAGCCCGACCGCGGCTTTCCCGCCTGCGCAGCGGCCCTGGCTGGTGCGGGGACGCAGCTCAGCGCCCGGTCTCAGCCCTCCGGCGGGCGCGCACAGCGTCCTTCCCAGCGGGGCTCCCGGCCTCGTGGTGCCCAGAAACGGCGCCCCCTCGCCTGATCCTCAGCCGTCGGCCTCGGCGAGGAAGCCCCCGCCGCCCCGCGCACCCCCGCACCCCGTCCTCCGCCTCCCAGCTCCTGGCCCAGTCGGAGCTCTGGCCGGCGCGGGGGTGACCCGCCCACCTGCTGCCCTGCGGTCAGCGCCAGCCGCGGCGCCCCAGGCTGCTGTGTGGTCCCAAGTGCGGAGCCCCCCTGTGCCCATGCAGCCCGGCTCTGCTCCCCAGCCCCGCCCGCGCCACCCCGCTCGGCAGAACCCCAGCTGACTTCCCGAAACGTGAAGTCCCCTGAAGCGCGAGACGGGGTCCCTCGGAGTGTCCGCGACCTCTCCTGCCCTGGCCCTTCAGACGGTGCTGGGCACCGGTCAGGCCGGCGGGGGCCCGGGGCGGCCGAGGGCCAGCACCACCGCACTTGCTTCCCGTCTCTGCCTCTGGGAAGCTGCGGAGCCCGCCAGGCCGAGGCCCCAGGCCGGAGGGGGCGGTGCCCGGGGCCGCCCGCGGGGGGCCGGCGCCGGCCCGTCCCAGGCCTGCTGAAGGGGGGGCCTCCCGGGCAGGCGGCGCTCAGGAGCCTCCTCCCCTCTCCGGGTGTTAACGGGTTCCGACGCTGCTTCTCTCTCTCCAACTTTTGGTTTTTAAAAATTAAACACCTTTGGAGTCTCCCGAAGTCCAGTCCTGTGGCCTTCCTCACCACGCGGCGCCCCGAGGGTCTGCAGCGCAGTCGCCGCTCCGCGCGAGGGGTCTCCCGCCCCCCGAAGCTCCAGGGCGGGCAGGGCCTGGGGTGGGGCCTGTCCCTGCAGCGGCCCCTCCCTGCCCTCCCTGGGCCTGGCCAGCTGCTCTCCCGCAGCGAGAAGCCCCTTGCGAACGGAACGCGCGACGCGGACCCCGGGCCGGCCAGCGTGTGGGGGACACAGGCCCCTCCCGAGCTCATGGTGTCTCCAGGACTCGGCTCCCGGTCTGGGGGGTCAGCGGGCCTCGGCCCTGGGCAGGCGGGAGCCACGGACCCCCACCTGCTGACCGCTGCTCTCCCACAGGCCCCTGCTGACCGACCGGGTCCCACTGGGGCGCCGTGGCCACACTGGACACAGCAAGGACCCTGAGTGGGCCCCGCTGAAGCATATCCTCCGGAGGGAGTGACCTGCTGACCCCGGGGCGCCTGCCGGCTGGGGGGCCTGCTGGCCGGCCAGGGTGCCCGGAGACCGCAGAGGTGGGGCAGGCCGGCGCCCCCGCCCAGCGAGGAGCCTTCCGATCTGCCGCAAAACAGCCTCGAACCGCCACAGGCCTGACCGCTTGTTCTGGAACATTCCCATCAAATGAACAGAAAGAGCCACCAGGATGTCCCCTCGGCGACAGGGCAGCCAGCCGGAGGCCCCGCAGGGACTGACGCTGGAAGTGCGGGCCCCTCCCCGACCCCAGGGACGCCTCCCCGGGCCCTGGTCAGTCTCAGGCTGTCCCTGCCTCGGCCTGAGTGCGACCCCTCCCGGGGCACTGACCACGGGGCGCAGCAGACCCCTCCTGCCTCCCCCTGCTCCCCTCAGCAGTGGGTTTCAGGGGATCCGCCTGTTCTGCTCCCCACTCTGTCTCTGGGGAGTCCTCTCACCCCCGCACCTCTGGCCTGCACCCCAGCTCTTGTGCATCAATAAATAATAAAAATAAACGGAAAGAAAACAGCATAAAGCGTCGTTTATGGGGCACTGCCGACCGTGACGAGGGACAGTGGCCCTTCGGCCCCCAGCCGCCCCGGCCAGGGACGGGAAGCGCCAACCTGAACTGAGCCGGGCCTGGGGGCCCCGGGCGGGGGTGCGGGGGCTGCGGGAGCCCCACTGAGGACGGGGCCTGGCGGTGCGGGATCAGGGCGGAGCAGCCCAGGAATCGGCCGGCACCGAGCAGGAGATCCGGGAACTCGCTAGGAGCTATTTACGGGCTGGCAGCCTCCCACTGGGAGTGGGAAGTGAGCCAGAAATAAGCTCCAGCGAGCCCGAGCTTTCTAAAACTTGCGTCTCCACCACAATCTCTGCCCGCGCAGCCACACGTGACCGTGAAGCACAGCAGACTGCGACCGGGGCCGCGGTTTCGGGTTCCTCCGCTGCGCCCCACGGCCTGGGCTGCCGCTCTCAGCCGGCTCCCGAGAGGCGCCCCTCACCTGCGGGGCGTCAAGACGGGCGCAGAGCTCCTTGGGGGCGCTCCCAGGGCCCTCGCTCCGTCTCCTCCGCCTTACAGACGCTCAGGCCGGGCCCTCCCTGCAGAGGCCGCCGGGCCGCCGGGCAGCCGGGCAGGGATAGCACGAGACGCGCGGCCGCGGTGCCCACGTGCCCACGTGCCCCCGGGACGCTCGGGCCCTCCCTGCCCGCTCGGCAGCCTCACAGGCGGACACCGAGGGCGCCGTCTTCTCTTCTGTCTTTTCTCTGAGTGTTTTCTGATTCTTCACACTAGAAGAATCTCAGCATTTTCCCAGTTTTTTAAAGATTTATTTTTGCATACAAGCTGGGGTGCAGGCCAGAGGTGTGGGGGTGAGAGGACTCCCCAGAGACAGAGTGGGGAGAACAGGCGGATCCCCTGACCCCCACGGCTGAGGGGGCAGCGGGGAGACAGGAGGGGTCTGCTGCGCCCTGTGGGAAGCTCCCCGGCCGGGGATCGAACTCGCGCGGCAGCTGCCGACAGCTCCACGGCGCAGCGCTGAGCCCGTCGCGCCACCAGGGAGGCCCTGTCTGGGTTTCGGCAGCCATAGTTCAGACCCCCTTCCGAGCTGCTTGCCGCCCGTCCCATCCCGTCTGACTCCCTCAGCCCCTCTGCGTGCCCAGGCCTCACCGGCCACGGGCTGCGGCCCCGGCCCCGGGTGCTGCCAGGGAAGGCGGCCGTCCGCGGCGACGAGGGCCGCGTGCAAACCGACTCCGCGGGGACGAGGGCCCACTCAGCAGCCGCAGACGCCCCGAGCCCTGGTCCCCACGGAGTTTCTCCCTATGAGGCGCGGGCAGATGGGTCTCCTGCTGTGAAACTGCACCTGCCTCTCCGTTCCGGTCCTCGGGGACCCTTCAGCCCCTCGCGTGTTTTAATTCCTCGTCTTTCGTGAGAAAACGACTGCAGCCACATGGCGCTGACCCCACCCAGAACTCAGCCCCACGGCCGCCTCCCCGAGGGTGTCCTACGCGCCGCCTGAGGTCACCTTCCCGGACGCCCTCCCGCTGCGACGTCCCCTCGGGCTCTGCAGGGACCGAGACCCCGGGCTCGGGCTGGCCCGTCACCGACACGCCTCCTGAGACCCGCTCTCACGGCGCCTGGAGGTCACCCGCAGGCCCCGGGCGGATGGCGGGTCAGCCCAAGCCAGCCCGTCAGAAGGGACAGGCGAGGACACCAAGTAAGGGGCCGCTCCCCAGCCGTGCTGAAAACCCAGCTCTCCGCAGCGCCATGGACGCCATCACCACTGACCAGGGCGCTTTGGCCAGACCCACCCCTCGGTCCCTAGACTGATTCTGGCCAACAATTTGGCCAGTTTGTTCCCAGCCTCACTCCCTACAGCCCACAGACCCCTCCCTTTCCTGGCCGGAGGGCAGATGAGGTCTCTTCCTTGCAATAAGCGATTTTTCCCTTTCCCGAAAACCCGGCTCCCCAGTAGCCGGCGTCTGTGCGCACCAGGCGGCAAGCCCCTCGCCTGGCAACTGCTGCAGCCGCCCGCTCCCCGCCGCGGGTCCCCAAGTCCTGCGTGGCTGCTCCTCTGAAAGTCCAGAGTCACACTCAGCCGATCCAGATGCTGTCGGGTGGCACCTCTGTGCGCGCTACAAGCCAGGCGGCACGTCCCAGACGGGAGGAAGCTCCCGCTGGGCGCTCCCACTCTCTGCCATACAACCCGCCGCCCGTTCCAGCAGCACAGGCTGGCCCTCGCTCTCCGTTCATCAACCGGGGGAATAAAAGCCCCGCGAGAATAAAGCCTCAGGCGGCGCCTGGCCCTTCTTCTGGCCCCGTCCGCAGCACGACGCTGGCGCTGCGATGCCGCAGGTGGGGGCGGCCGCCGCCTTGCCCTGCCCAGGGGGCCCAAGGGCATTTCAGGGCTGAGCTCGCCGTGCAGAGCAGGGATGTGACCACAGGGTGGGGTCTGCGTGGAGCCGGCCAACGCCAGCCTGGGGCGGGGCAGAGTTGGGGTGCACCTGCGGCCGTCACGCTCCATGGCAGGACACAGAGGAAGCCCGAGCCACGGCCCCGGGTGAGTCGCAAGTGCCCAGGGGCCGCCAGGCGGGGACGGGGACGGGGGCCCAGGAGCCTGGTCAGGTGCTCCCAGCAGACGGGGTCTCACCGGGTGCCGCTGCCCGCCCTCCTAGTCTGGCCCCGACATGGACACTGACCGAGCACTGACCCAAGCAGCTCGACCTACTCCCCAAGAGGACCACGTGTGACGCTTTCTGCCTGTCGGTCCCTTACAGCGGCGAAAGCTGGCGCCTGGGCCTCGGGAGAAACCAGCGGCCACACAGACGGCTGACCGTGCAGGGGACGTGCCGGTCAGCGTCTCCGGGCACCGCGCCCCCACCCCCGGCCCGCCAGAGACCACGCCCGGCCTCTGCCTCCCCCAGCACCGGCTTGGGGAGGCCCCGCCGCGGGCTGGGGACGGCTGAGAGAGCCACGCATCTCGAGCTCCCACGGGGCCGCCCCAGAGGTCCAGCTGCGAAGGCGCATGGGGGGGGGCGGGGCGCGAAGATCGAGGCCGTCGGAGGAGCCGGCCGGGAGGGGCCCTGGACGTGCCCGACGCCAGCAGGGGACGCCCAGAACGCTGCCCGCCAGCCCCAGGACAAGGAAACAGACGCCGCCTCCTGGCGCCTCCAGCTCCGACAAGCCACGGCGGCCAGCACCGCCGCCCCACAGCGCTGGGCAGGGCCGCCTCGCTGGCCTGGGGGCCAGGGGTGCCGGCCAGGCCGCCGCGGCCGGCACCGGGGAACAGAAACAGGGCCCCTGCGCCCCAGCTTGGGACGGGGACGAGGGAAGGGAGGGCTCGCGCTGGCGGCAGGGAGGGCCACACACGCCAAGGTGACTCTGGCAGGCCACCGCTGCCCCCAGTGCCGCCCGCGACCTGGGCCACCGAAACCGACACAAAGTGGGGCGCAGCCCCCGCCCCGAGCCCCCGCAGCCCGGCACTCACGAGCAGCGCCCCGTGGAGGCGGGCCAGGGCCTGGCGGAAGAGGGCCAGCATTGCGCTCGGGCAGCAGGACGCGGCCGGCACTCGGGCACGGCGGGGCCGTCACGGTCACTTTTAGTGGCTGACCTCACCGGACCTCGGGCGGTTACTTAATATAGGGATGGCCGCTGCCCGGGCCAGCCGGCCACCTGTTCCACTCGCCGCCTGCGGGCGGTCGGGGGGCGCAACCGGCCGGGCCAGGCGGGGGGCGCGGGGGCCCCGGCCTCTGCCCGCCACACCCCAAGCCGGCGTCGCTCTGCGCCTTCTCGGGAGATGGGCCCCGGGGCCCTGCAGCCACAGCCAGAGAAGCCGGATGCAGAGCGGAGAGCATGGGCTGCTCGCGGCCTCAGGGTGGCCGCCGGCCTCAGCCGTGGACAGAGGGGGCGCCTCGGCTTGCGCAGCCCCGCCTGCTGTCTTGGGGAGCTGACCCCCCGCCTCGCGCACTTCCTGTCACCCACCCATTCTCCGGAGCAGTGGGGGCCACGCTTGGGGAGCCCCAGCTCTCGCCCGCCGGCGCAGCAGCAGCCCCCCGCTAGGGCACTGTAATGGGGCGTCTCGGCAGAGGCTCCCCCGCCCGCCTCAGGCCGGCCGCGGGGGAGAGCGGCCCCAATTTCACGGCCGGCCGGCCCCTCACTGCGAGGTCTGCCCGCAGGGCTTCCTCTCCGGGTCTGCTGCCAGCGGGTCGTTTCCGGCCTCGGCCCCGTCTCCACAGCGGCCGACGCTTCTCGCTTAGCCGTGGCCTCGGGGCTCACAGTCGTGTCCTCCTCTCCGCCTCGTCCCCGACTCTCCGGCTGCCCGCTGGGCATGGAGCCGCTGGGGGGGAGTCACGGCGGCACTCGGATCGGGTGACCGGAGCGTTCACACCCAACCGCGCCATGGTGAGCGCGCGAGGCCGAGCGGACGGCACCGAGGACCTGGACTTGGGCGGGAAAGGCGCGAACTGGGGCCCTGATCTGGTGGGGGCCACGCCCTCCCCGGTCAGCGGTCGCCTCGGGAGCCGGACAGGGACACGCGTCCCGCTGCTCTTCCCCACACCTCCCCCTCGGGAGCAGAGCCGCGGCCGGAGGCGGGCCAGGGCGCCGGCCCCTCCTGGAGACATGGGCCTGGACGTGCCCTCGGCTCTCCGGGGCGGACTCAGTCGCCGGGCTCAGCCCGCAGGCCCCCGCGGCCAGCGAGTTGGGCTGCGGGTCCGTCCCGCACGGCCCCAAGTCTGAAGACCGGACGGAAGGCCGAGGCCACAGCCGGAGGCAGACGAGAACCGCCCGAAGCCGGGCCGGGCCGGGCCGGGCCGGGCCAAGGACGGCCAGCAGGAGCCGGTGGCCGCTGCCCTCCCCTGAGGCCGTGGGGCCGCGTGCCCGAGACCGGCACCGGCCAGCTGGGGTTGCGCCCAGGACGGCACAGCGAGGCGGGTCCGAGCCTCCCCTGCAACGCGGCTTCTCCTTCAGACACCGGGTGTCCAGCAGATCGTCTCGTGGGGCGCGAGCCGCCCCCCCCCCCCCGCACCGGCCCCTCAGGGGCAGGGGGGCTCGGGCGCGGCCGGCCTGCGGCAGCCAGTTTATCCAGCCTGAAGGAGCGGTCAGCCCGCGCCTGTCCTGGGGCGCCCTGGAGGCGCCGGCCCGAGGGGCTGTCCGGCAGCAAGAGCCTGCTGGGGGCTCAGCCCTCCGCTGGCCACAGGCACCAGAGACTGCCCCGGGCGCGAGGCTAAGGCAGAGCCCCTCGGGGGAGAGGCCCGCTGCCCGCAGGGGGACCCGACGGAGCCCTGGGCATGGCGCCGCCTGGGCACACGGGCGCCAGGAAGGGCCAGCCCGGGACTGAGAGGGGCCTGGACGGTCGTGGGGCCAGCAGCCCAGTCTGCGGTCACCTCCTCCCTAGAGCGCAGCTGACCCCCCAAACAGGGACAGAGAGTAGAGACCACCAGCTGCCCCTCGGGGAAGGCCCAGACCCAGCCAGGAGCCGGGTCGGGCGGCACCGGGGGCCTGCCCACCCACACCCACGCCTGCTGAGGTCAGCGGGGACAACAGGGACAGCGGCCCGGGAGGGCCCACCGCGGGGTCGGAGGTCAGCTGCCCGGGCAGCTGGCGCGAGGCCCAGAGCAGAGGCGCCCCGCCCCCCCTCACCCAGGTCGGGGGCAGCAGTGCAGTTCCCCACGGGCGGGAGACACACGTGTGTGAGAAAGACACCAGGGCACGGGGTCAGGGGCGCTGGACTTGTCCCCCAGCAGTCCCACACGGAGAGGCCAGAGACGGCGCTGGGGGGGGAGGGGCCCTGGGCTGGGGGCGGGGGCAGCGCCCACCGAAGTCCTGTCCGTGAACGCACACAGCGACCCGAGGGGCGGGCCGGGAGAGGACGGGGCGGCCGAGCCGCAGGCGGGTGGCACCGCGTGGACAGCTGGACACGGGGCCAACGGGAGCAGATGCCGGCGCGCAGAGCCGCGGCAGAGCGCAGGGGGCCCCCAGGCCGCCCCCTGGTGGGGGCACACAGGGCCTGCACGCGCCGCCAGCCAGGGCCTCCCCGCCCACGCCCACGCCCCCTTCCCCCCCGGACGCCGGCATGGGCCTTTGGCTGCTCGGGCCGGCAGCGGGCCCCGCCGGAGTGCCGCGGGGGACCCCAACCTCCACCCCGCCCCAGCAGCGGAGCGTGTGGGTGCTGCCCGCCGGCCGAGACCCCGAGGGCGGCCTCCCGCGGGGCCTGGGCGGGCTGCGGGGCGCCCCACCCACCTTCCTCTCTTCAGGAGGTCCCAGAGGACGCCCGGGCCCGCGGCTGCGCCCGCACCCCCGGCCGGTCGTGGGCCATGGCGCCGCGAGGCGCACACGGGAGCCTGGCAACGGCTGCCAGCGGGGGCCGCGCCGTCTCAGCACAGCCGCCATGGCGACGGGCTGGGGGACACCCGCGGGGGCGGGCCGGGCAGAGGCCAGTGCCGCGGGCAGAGCCCTCTGCAGCAGGAAGTGGCGAAATGGCCGCGGTGTGGCCAGGGAGGGGCAGTTCCTGGGACTCGGCCGGAGGCGGCCCTGGGGGTGTCTGCCGCGCCCCCTCCAGTTGAAGGGGCAGACAGGCCGGGCTGCGGGGCCCAGCGGCCGTGCTGGCGGGTGCGGCCGGCAGGTGGAGCGCGGCTCGCGGACAGCGAGTACCGGAAACGGAAGGGGCTCTGGGCGTCTCCCCGACCGGGGCGCGGAGGGGCTGCTGGAGGCCCCCGCAGATGGTGTGGGCGCCCCGGAGCCGCCAGGCGGCGGTGGGGTGGGGGGCCGCCTCGCCTCACAGGGCCAGGCCTCCGGAACTCGGCTCGGACAGCGCGTGGGCGGCCTCTACAGAGGCGCCGACTCGCTGGGGGCAGGCGCCCTCGCGGCCCCACCCCACGCCAGAGCGCGCCAGCCCCCGCAGCAGACGGGCCTGCCTCCCCGGTTCCCAGACGCGCCGGAGTCCGGGAGCTGCCCTGGGGGGAAGCTGGAGGTCGGGGGTAACCAGAGGTGGGGGGGCTGGCGCAGAGGGGGCCGTGCCAGGGGGCGCCCAGCGGGGCTGGGGCACGGCGGGGCGCCCAGGGGCCCAGCTCCACCCATGGCCCTCACCTGCAGACGGCCAGTCTGCCTGCCCTGTGGCGGGAACTCGGCCACGGCCCCTGCCCCTCTGCAGGTGGCCCGGGCAGGAGCTGCCCACAGGACCCCCAGTCCAGTCCTGACTCAGGTCCACGCAGAGGACGCCCCCGGCCACTCCTGGCTTGGGTGTGCATGCTCAAGGGGGAGGACACGGCCCGGGCTGGACAGCCTGGACTCTGCCTGAAAACGGGCTGAAGCGGCAGCCAGGCCAGCTCTGCCCCTGAGCCCGTGGCACTGGCCGAGGGCGGCCCACCCTCCAGGTGAGCCAGTGTGACCTGGGCAGTAGTTGCGGTCTCGGAGTCACTCAGTGCCGGGCTGGCCTGGCAGGTCCCCGGGGCGTCGTGGCTGAGAGGCGGGAACTGCCACGAGTTCCGCGTCCAGCTCAGCTCAGTGTCCAGTCTGTCCTCCAGGGGATGTCGCTCTTTGGGGGGCTGTGGCACAGGGTCACGGGGACGGGGAGTCCAGGCGGCCTCGTCAGGACAGCCGGGCCCTCACGGGAGGCCAAAGGGCACTCCAGGCTCGGCTGAGGGTCCCAGGGCTCCTGGACTTTTGAGGGCGCAGGCTCCATGAGCCCCCCCCGCCCCGTTCCAGCCGGCCAGACTTTGCCTCCCAGCCTCGGGGTGACCCCGTGGCTTTGTGGCTCATTTCTTGGTGAAACCTGGACGGGAGTGCAGGACCCTTATGGGGGTGGGCGGCTGTGGGGTCACCCTGCCCGCCGCCTGAGCGCCCCTAGCTCAGATCCCCACTGGGCGCCTGTTCTCCCCGCCTTGAGACGCCTGTCCCCGCCCCCGGCCCCGCCCCACCCCGCCCGCCCGTCCCCGCAGCTGGTGGCTCTTGGGCGGCTGTCTCGCAGAGGGACTTGGGCTGAGCTGTCTCCCCACTTCCTGCACACAGATGCCGAATGTTTCCAAATCAGCCGGCTGTTTCCAAACGTCGGTTTGTCATTGCTGGGGGTGTTGGCGGCAGCGGGGGACAGAGCCTGGGGCGGGTCTGACTCGCGCTCCGGGGAGGGCGGCCGCCCCCAAGGCCCCCCTCAGCAGGCAGAGGGGCGGGACGGCCAGCCGCTCCCCGGGAACCCCAGGCCAGCTCGGGCGGGGTGGTCTGCACGGTGCCGGCAAGACGCCGCCTGTACCCTGTGGGCGGTCAGGGCGGACAGCCTGGAGAGGAGGCTGGGCAGCTCCGGGAAGGGCCATGCGGAAGGTCACTTGGGGCCAGCTGGCCCTGCAGGCCTCCCGGCCAGTGCTCGTCCAGCCAAGCACCGACACCAGGCAGGCGGCCGCGCCGTCCCCGGCTCTGGGGCGTGGCCCCCACCCTGCCAGTGTCCGACCCACCAGGACAGGCCCAGAGCCGAGAGCTGGACACGCCGCAGCCGTGCGTGGGCCTCGAACCTCTCGAGTCCGCTGCCCGGACGTGAGGCCTCTGGCCTGCGGGCAGGGCCGTGGGTGACGCCGGTGGGTGCGGCCGCCAGCGGTGTCGGGAGCTTCCCCAAACTGCCACTGACCACTCAACCGCGCCCTCAAAAATGGCTAAAATGGTAAATTCCTTGTTCTGGGCACTTGGCTGCAATAAAAACTTCAAGCAGACACGACGTCGGGGCCTGCTGCTCACACTAAGAGAATGGGCGTGCGCCACACACACCACAGCCTCAGACGCGCGCGCACGGGGGCCGGGGAGCGCGGTCACTGGGCCCGCGCGGGGCTGTGGACAGCTGCCCAGCCTGTGCCCGGGCCCTGCCCACGGGTGGCCACAGAAACGCCCGTTGAGCATGTCGCTGCTGCCGCCGCTGCCACCGCCACAAGACGGGGCGCGGAGCGGACACGCGTCCCCAAGGCCTTCCCCACTTGGGGTCTGGCGCTAGCGGCCAGCCTGACGCTGACACCCCGCGTGTCCCGCCAGCAGTCTGGGCCCTCGGCGCCAGGAGCAGTGGGCCCGGGGCGGCCCCGCAGAGCCCGTCCCTCCAGCAGAGAGGCGCGGCCTGCAGGGCACCCCGCCGGCCGCGTGGGAGGGCGCCAGAGCGCAGGGACACAGGCGGGTGTGAGGCCCCGGAGGGATGGGCCCTCCGCCAGCCCCGCCGCTCCAGGGCAGCCCCCAGGGCGCTCCCACACAGCCGGGGGCCCAGGGCCGCCGCCCCCACGCCCGCCTGCCCAGGGAGGAGACAGGCTCGAGCCCGCCGGGCAGCAGCCTCCCCAGCCCAGGCTCTGCGCTGTTTGAGACACCGCGGAGGAGGAGGGGGAGGAGGGGGAGGAGGGGGGCAGGGCAGGGCGGGGCTGAGGCGGGACTCGGCGTCCATCCTGAATGCGGGAAGGAACGCGGCGCCGTCACGCCCCGCCGCGGTGGCCAGCAGGGGCCGGCCCCGAGCACACCGGGCAGTGGTGCCCCGGGCACGGACCCGCACCTGCCCAGGGAGCCGGTCCTCACGGAGGCCACCACTGTCCCTGGACGGTCTCTGCCCGGCCCGGTTCCTGAGGGCCGCCCCGAAGGCCTGGTCACTGACGTCCGAGGGGCTGGGGACACCGTGCCACCTGCCGCCTCCAACCCAGGTGGCCATCCCCACGAGCAGGGACAGAGCAAGGCGCTCAGGACGGGCCCCCTGCCCCGCCGGCCAGTGTGTCTGGGCTCCCCAGAAGCCGCAGCTCCTCAGGCTGGCCACTGTACGCAGAGCCCCCAAGGGTCAGCCACCACGGGCTTTCCTTGGACAGCGACAAACGCAGAGCGCAGGGAGGTCAGGAGGCGTGAGGGCCTCGCCGTCCAGCCAGAGCTCTACCCCCGAGGGCCCGGGAGGTGGAGAGCGCCCCCCCCACCCTTTCAAATCGCTCATAGGAGACACAGCTCAGACACCTGCCCGGGTCGGCCACTGTGGCCGGCTCCCTGGGGAGCCTCTGCGGAGAGCCGGCCTGCGGGCAGGGCAGGTTGGCAGCCCGGGGCCGCTCTGGGGTCCCTCCCGCCACTGTCACCCCAGCCTGTCCAGACGCGGCCCCACAAGATGCGCAGGGCAAGCCGCACACCCGCCGGGACCTGCCCCCACGCGCTCAGCCCTTGGGGAAGCAGGCTGCTCCCGGCCGCGCACGGCGCCCCCTGCTGTCCAGACAGAGCTACCCCGCGGGCATCTCCCCGGGCGCCGTCACGGGTTTTCGGGCCTCCGCGCGGAGCACCCGCCCCCGCAGCGCCGTGGGCAAAACGCAAAGGCGCAGGGGAAAGACCCGCTGTCCTGCAGCCCTGCGCGCGCCAGCGCTTACCTCCTCCGGGGCCGCGGGCCTGGCCGGGGGCGGCGCCGAGTCGGGCTTGCCCTGTGGGAGCAGAACAGAGGCCGTTACTCACGCCCACGCGGCGCCCGCGGGACAGCAGAGCGGCACTGACCCGGCGTGGGGCGCTCTTCTGTCTGAACATCAGCCGCCACATGTCCGCCGGCGGCCACCTCGGAGGGGAAGTGTGCAGCTGCCCGCGCTTTGTGCAACCTGACGCCTGAGCCCAGGAAGTGGGGGTGCTCCCCCCAGGAAGTGGCGGTGCTCCCGCCCAACCTCCCACTCAAGCCCTGGCAAGCCCCGCTCCCTCGCGCCCGCGGTCAGCCGGGGCGCCGGTGCTCCTGGCCCCCATCGCGAGGACACGGGAGGGCAGCCCCTGTAAGCAGGCTCAGCAGCACCCTTCCAGCCATGCTGGCCGCGGGGTCCCGGCAGGCAGGGGAGCCCCCGCCAGCCTTTTCTCTAGAACGGGGATTTGAAACACCCCCAAGAGCTCGCTTAGCGGCTGTGGTTTTCCAAGACACTCTGACCCGGCGGAACACAAGAGCTGGGGTGCAGGCCGGAGGTGCGGTGGGTGGGAGGACTCCCCAGAGACAGTGGGGAGCAGAACAGACGGATCCACCGCAATCCACTGCTGAGGGGGCAGCGGGGAGACAGGAGAGGTCTGCTGCGCCCCGTGGGATGGGGCCAGGGATGGACTCAGGCCGCAGCGGCTGCGGGTAGCTTCATAGGCTGAGACTGACCCCTGCGCCCCAGGGAGGCCCGCGACTGGGAAATAACTTCTGAGGCGCCTGACACAGCAAACGCGCCGCTCAGACGCCTGTTTGAGGTTCTCCAGCCTAGCAGGACCCCGGGGGCAGGACTCCATTTGCCCGACAGCTTCCAATTCACCGAGGAAAAAAGCGCGCGCATGAGAACGGAGAAACGCATCGTGCCAAGCTGGTTTCCGCGGCTGGGCACTGAGGCGCAGCGCACGGCCCGGGCAGGTGACCTGGGTATTTCGTCAGTTGCAGAGTCCTGGGTCTGCTCCCAGCACAGCCGCCAGAGGGCAGGAGCGAGGCGCTCAGCGGGGAGCACCCCCCCACCCCGGGGCGTTAGGGCCCCCGCCCCCCAGAATTCTGCTCTGTGGATGTCCCTGGGTGCACAATCCACATCCCATGGAGAGCGCTAACCGGGAAGTAAAATGTTCGCCCCAAATCAGGCCTTAAAATATTTACATAAGACAAGATGTAGTAAACACGTTTATGCTTAAAAATCCACATTCTTTACCCAGTACCTTCTAGGGGGTTATCAAACACAAAGATGTAGGTATGTGCGTGCTTCTTTCAATTTTTTTTTTTTAAGATTATTCATGCACCCAAGCTGGGGTGCAGGCCAGAGGTGTGTGTGTGGGGGGGGTGAGGACTCCCCAGAGTGGGGAGCAGAACAGCGGATCCCCTGAAACACACTGCTGAGGGTCAGCTCCCTGGCCGGGGACCCAACTCGAGCCGCAGCGGCTGCCTGCACCCCGGCCGGCCGGTGCCCGCAGCCCCATGAGCCCCGACGGTCGCCCACCCCGTGCGGCGCGGGTCTGAGCCACAGCAAATGTCCCCGCGGGAGGGGCCGGGAGAGCTGGACAGGGCCTCGGGGGCTGCCCCTCGGGGAGCCATGGGGGACAGCGAGGAGCTTCCCCTCCCCTAGCCGGTCCCGGACCGTGCGGAGACCGGCTCCTCCTCTCCGGCGCGGCGCCAGGCCTGGGCGCAGCAGGAGGGGGCAGCGGGCGCTCACAGGGCCGGGCCCGGGGTGACCGGCCTCCGGGCGCGTTGGGGTGCAAAAGGGCTCCCCAGCCCCGTGCGGGGAAGCGGGCCCAGCGCTTGGGGCTGAAGGGCCTGGACCTCGGCGTTCGCACCCTCGACGCTTTTGCAAAGTGTCCTCGGTTTTGTGCTATTTTAATCATGTATCTATTTTTAAAGAGACAAACGCTGCAGTTGTGAAAAGTTTGACGGAGAAAGGTCGCGCCCAACGCACGCGTGTGAGGAGTCCGGGGACCCATTAACGGCACAGATGAACATGTTGAGAAATTAATTAAATCTATATATTTTTACTTATGGCGTGAAGAACTTATTGCCGATTAGGGGCAAACCATTTGGGAGGTTGATGATTTAACACTCTCAAAGGGGCGTCCTTTCAAAAGGCTGGGGCAGATTTCAGAGATGTTTCTGGAAATGCCCCGTAGAGACCCAGAAAGAAGAGCAGGTGACTTTTCTTTAGTTGGGGTGACCCTCTACTTTAGCCTATGCACCAAGGAGAAGTTACTGGAAAAATACAGTATGTAAAACAAGATTTTAAAAATTGGGCAGTATTCCAAAGCTCCTTTGTGATCAAAATGAGGCAAAATTCAGACAAAGGGGCGGGCAGGCAGGCGGGGGCGGGCTAGCGGGGTCCTTCCGCGAACACCGGGCTTTCAGGGCCCTCTGAGGGAACAGGGCGGCTCCCCCAGTTCGCTGACGCACGCCCCGCTGGCCAGAGCCCCAGGTAAGTCCCTGAACAAGCCCGAGACCGAATAGTCCACACCCGCTGTTCAGCGCTAGGCAGAGCCAGACAGACGGGCCCTGGGCGGGGCCCGCGCAGCTGCCGGCGGGAGATGCTCGCGCACTCCGGGACCGCGGACGGCGCAGACGTGGGGAGGACCGCAGCCGGGGTCACGGTCAGAGCCGCCGGGCCTGCCTCTGCCTCTCGGCTCCAGCTACGGGGTCGGAGGCGGAAGGTGCAGAGCAGCACCTCGGGAACCCCCGGGCGCCCCGAAGTCTTCAGTGGGAAGTCAGGCCGCTGGAGGTTGCAGCGCCGGGCGCGCGGAGCAGCCCATCCAGAGCTGGCCACGGGGCTCCCGGGGTGGCGCAGCAGGCTGGGCGAGGGGGGCCGCCGCGGAGGCAGCCTCGACGCCGTCGCTGCGCCCGCCGGACCTACAGGGGGCTGTTCAAGGCGGAGGGATTAGGCCTGCCCCATGGTCGCGGCGCTCGCTGGTGCCGTCCTGCTTGCCATCCACGGCCACTCGGCCCTTGGTAAGTCTCCCCGACGGCCAAGCGGAGCAGCGCGCCCGGAGCGGCACAGCGGCGGTGGGGACTCCGGCCACCCCGGGGCGCGCCCTCCGAAGCTTCCCCTTCGTGTAAAGCCCCGGGCGTTGTTTCTTCCAGTGTACTAACTCACGATCGGCTTCCCGCACACCACGGGGGTGTGGGGTCCAGGAGGCTGCATTTCCACTGGGCCCCTCAGGGGACTCGCAGCGGTGGCGGCGGCCAGCCCCGTGTCTGACGTTGGCACCTGCCAGGCCGCCCGGCCCTCGCGGCATTGGCCAATACTCACAGGCGCGGACGGTAGCCCAGCGCCCACCTGCTGGCCCACTCACTGCAGTCAGCAAAATACATCCAGTGCTTCTCAAAGATGCGTCTGCATTTGTGCCTAAATTTTTATTGCACTGGGATCTCATTATTGAGGCCCCGCGTAAAAGGCAGTGAGATTTTTTAAAGATTGTCTTTAAAGTCAATTATAATCAAGACCCATTTTTAAATGGTGGTGATGCCAACCTAAGGAACAAAGAGAAATATTCTAAACCGAATCGAGAAGTCATGTTGCGCTTTCATTCCAAGGCACAGTGCGGCAGACACAAAACCCTCCTTTCAAGTTACTCATCATTATTCCCAGAAGCTGAAGGGACAGATCTTGGCGGCGTGTGCTGCTTCTCCCGGCGCCTTCACAGCGAGAACCGCCCCAGCCCGCCCTGCAGTGGGGCTCCGTGGGGGCAGGAGAGACTCGGGGCGTCCGCACTTGGGCACCAAACAAACGAGACTCAATCACTCCCGAACATGAGCAAGATCGCAGTATTCCCTGCAGCCCTCACCCCGGGCAGTCTAGAGGAGCGTCCATCTTCCTTCTCATCAACTGGGGGACCCTACAAGGCACCCCAGGAAACTGGGTCCAGCACGTGAGGTCTCCTCTGGGAGAAGCTGCCGCCACATGCTGGCAGGGCCGGACGGGAGTCCACGTCTGCTACCTGCTGTCCACTGCGGCGGGGCCACTGCTTCCAGTCCCGTAGAGTCACGGTCCTAAGGGCAGCACCGGTGAGGCAGAAGCCTAAGGTCAAGCGAGTGCGCTCTCGAGTGGCGCCACCCCACCTGCAGGCCACAGACGCCAGCTCACCTCGGAGTGCCCAGGGCAGCGAAGGAGAAACCCCCTAGAGCTGACGCTGGCTGATCCACAAGGGACACTTCAGCTCCACAGGACACTGGCCCCTTAACTAATAGGGTGGCAATTCAGAAAGAGGGTGTGGGCCTGCAATATGTCCCTGGCAACAGAATTAGGGGCGACAATTGAGAAATTTCAGAGAACGGCGATTGTATGTAGGGAACGACGCAGATTTTTGAGCCCCGCGAGCTGTTTCAGCACCGTGGACAGAGGCCTGCTTGGTCCCGTGCTCCAGTGCCCCAGTGCCCGCCTGCGCTAACTCTCTACAAAAAAAGGGACTGACTTCAAACCCAACGGTGCCCAGGCAGGGCAGCGGCAGCAGCAGCAGCGCTTACATCTTCACAGCAAGCCCAAGAGCGCCCAGGAATTAAAACCATTGTGCTGCTGCTGCCGCTGCCGCCTCTTCTGAAGATGCCGGAGACGAGAAGTGACACTGGCTCTGAGGCCGGGTGGGAGCAGACGAGGCCTCGCGCTGCACTGGGGAGTTTAATGGCAGGTGGTAAGAAGCGCCTCCTTGCCACGGCGCAGCTAACCCAGACTTCTGCTGCTGCCTCCGTGCGCTGCTGCGGAGGCGGGTCTCCAGGGCCGGCCACATGGCCCTCAGTGGCCATGAAGGGGCCGGCGGGTCTCCCCTTTCCGTGCCTGCCCAAGACGTGCAGTGTTTGAGGAAAAGCAGGCGCACGCTCAGGGCAGCACCAGAACGCAGAGGCGCCCCAAGCACACATGGACCCCAGACGGGCTTCGGGGCTGGTACCGTGAACCCGGCAGAGGCAGATTGTCTGCACGTAAACGGGAGACGTGCGAGTCTCTGAGTAGGGGGCAGAAAGGAACAAAGTCTGGCCCGCCCGCTGCCGCCTCTGCACCTGTCTCTGCTCTGAATCGGAGACGTTCCCAGCCATGAGCTCGCTCGCGGGAAGGCCGGCTTTATGTGTAGGCCACACGCCACAGCCTGCGGGGCACACACACCCACGCGTCCAAGGGACAGCACACACACCAGAACCACGGAGAACAGCCCCACACCAAGACCACATGTGGGGCGAAGCCTGTCGGCGGGGTCGGGTGTTGAGGACACAGCCCCTCACGGTGCTGGCGCAAGTCGGCGGGGCCTGTGGGATCGGACACCGCAGCCCGGCCAGGCCTCGCCCGGTGCCCACTTGTGAATGTGAAGTCTGGTCTGAGAAGCCACCTGCATCGCCGCTCCCGCGGCGTCACTCGCAGACATGGGCCCAGCTGGGGGAGAGGTGCCGGAATACTATGCGGCTGTTAAAAAGGATGCGATCTTGCCTTTTACAACACGGATGGAACTGGAGGGGATGAGGCTGTGGGATAAGTCAGGTCGGTTTGACCTTGGGTAAAGCCACGCTGTGACTCACAGGCTGTGCCGACAGGACACATGAGCGGCCGGCACGAACGGCTCTGTCCCGGGGACGTGGAGGCCTGGGCTGGCCGGGAGGCGGGGGCCACGCGGTCAGCCTCAGGGCTGGGGCCGGCTGGTGGTTCCCGGCTGCTCCCTGTGATTCTGAGAAGAGCCCACGTGTAGCCGCGAGCTGCACGGACACTTCACAGGGAACCGTAGTTCTCAGGAGGTCTGACGTCAAGAACCCTGCGTGGGACTCTCCACACTGCGTTCGTCGCAGGAGAAAACCGCCTCATAAAAAACACGCACTCACGGTTATTCCGGGATAGTCGGGAGCTAGACACGCTGTGGCGCAGAGTCCAGGGTCTCTACAGATGGACTTCGGAGTCCCCGCGTAAAGCGGCGTCTTGCCAGGCCCACGGCCCAGGCCGCAGAGAGCGCAGAGAGGACTCGCCCAGCACTCGCCGCACCCCCCAGCTCCTCGGGGGAGAAGCCCCTGCAGGTACCCACAGGCCGAGCCCCTCCTTAAAACGTCGCAGAGCACATCCAGGTGACCGGCTGACCGGCGGGGGCAGCGCTGTGCGACCAGGGCCGGCCTCTGCAGAGACATGCCCCGGGAGACCTGCACTTTGAGGCAGCCGTGGACCCGGGGCCGCGAGCCACCAGACGTCACCCCGGACGCAGGGGACCCTAGCAAAGGGCCTCTCAGGACAGACGGGACCCCACGGGCGGCCCCCCTTGTCCTGCCCTTGACATCAGCGGTCGTGAGCCGGGAATAGAGGAAACGGACTCGACGGCCCCGAAGGGCGACGCGAGGCCAGCAGGGTGGGCGCCGGCGAGAGCGGGCACCAGCAGCTGTCCCCTCGCCGCAGGGGTCCGGGCGGCGGAGGGAGACAGCTGCGAAGTGACTCAAGCGGCGGAGTGAGGCGCACGCGCAACGCGTCCCGCTCCTCCCGAGTGAGGCGGCATCTGCGCTCGGCGGCCGCGAGCGGGTCTGAAGCTTTCCGTGCGTCGAGGACAACAGCGGGGGCACCTGCTCCTGCCCACCGGCCGTGTGGGGACGTGGGTGAGGCCGCGGCCGGCTGGACGGCCCTGCAAGCCAGCGAGACCGCGCCGAAGCGCCCGGGCACCGCGGGGCGGGGTGGACCCTCGCCGGCCGCGCCATCAGGCGTCCAGGCGAAGGCGGCCGAGCTCTGAACAGGCGGCCACAAGCAACGGCGTCACCAGGAAACGGGCGGAGGCTCCGCGTGGACGGGGGGGCCCCCCCAAGGTGACGCGCGGACACGGGGGGCACGAGGCAGCAGCTGCCACGCGGGTGAGAGACCGCAGGAGCTGGCCCTGAGGCCTATCGGGGGGCTCAGGGAGCCCCAGGCCGGCGGGGCGGCCCGTCTGACCCACAGGACCCCGGAGGGGCGCGTCAGACCACCGGCTGCATCTCCCCGGCCTCACCGGGCGAGGAAGGGCTCGGCCACTCTGCAGGGGCCCGGGCAGCGCTGCGGCGGGCGGCACCCCGCAGGCCGGGCCGGGCCGCTCTTGTCCTCCCGCCTCCCTCCCCGGCGGAGCTGACACCGAGACGCGGGGGCGGCGGCTGCGCCCCCAGCTGACGTCCAGCGCGGGGCTCTCGCTGGAGCCACCACTGCCAGGACAGAGATGGGAGGCCGCTCAGACCCTCCGTCTCATCACCAGGGAAGAACAAGCGAGGGGCCCAGAGCCCGTGGGAGCCACACAGCTGCCCGGGACCCCGCACAGCGAAGGGAGCGCCCCTGGGGCCAGCCGCCCAGCTCTTAGCTGCCCCCGTCCACCACGGCAGCCGCGACAAGAGCCGTGAGGCCCGGGGCCCCGCCCGCGGCGGCACGGAGAGGGGCAGCCAGGCAAAGCGGCAGCGCCGCGGGCACCACGCTGGGCAGCGGCGGAGGGGCCGGTGGGCGGGGCCAGCCGGAGGCCTGCCCCCCGCGGCCGTGCAGCGCCCACAGCCTCCCTGCTCCTGTTTCCAAAATTCCCTCTTGGGCAAACACAAAATCGCTCTTTTTAAATGCGTACCGAAAATTCCAGGAGTTTCAGCTGGAGATGCTGCTGAAAACTATTTCCTCCCACCTTTAAATATTTTTGCTAATATCTCTGCCGTGGCGAGGAGACGGACTCCGGGGAGCCCCTCGCCCCAGTGGGCGCCCGGCTCAGCCCGCCCGGCCCCCGGGGTGCGTGGTCAGGCACCGCAGAGACTCGGACGTGAGCAGCTCTGGGGTCCGGGGGGCGTGTTTTCTCCAAGCCGTGGCCCCGAAACCAAAGCCCGCAGTGCCCACAGCGTGTGGCGCGGCCAGCTGAGGCGCCGGGCCGGCCCTGAGGCCCCTCGGGTCTTCTGCGTCGTCTTGGGAAGCAGGAGTCGGGGTGGGGGTGGGGGTGGGGGGGTCTTGGGACGCGGCCGCTCGAGGCGCGAGACTGTCCAGAGGCGGCAGGAGCGGCCCCCGCCAGGAGGGCAGGCTGAGGGTCAGACGCCCGCCCCGCGGCCCCCCCCCAGCGCAGTCTAGGCCCAGGGCGGGACGCGGCTCCTCCCCCGCGGAGCGCCTCGCCAGCGCGCATGCCAAGCTGTGCCGGGCTCGGCGCCAGGCCCCGATTCACAGAAATCCCACAACACCCGCTCGCAGTAAACAGCCCTCACGCGCAGCAGGTGTGCGCCGGGGAGGGGCGTGGGCCGGGACGCAGACAAGCCGGCCTGGGGGAGCAGGAGCGCCTGGGCGGGCCAGTGGGGCGGCGCAGGAGGGGGCTGGGGGTGCTCTGGGCTCCCTCCCAGCTCTCCAAGCCAACGGAGGGGGAGGCAGAAAAGCAGGTGCTCTCATGGCGCTCTCCGCGGGGTCAAGTACGACACCCGGAACGAGGGAGAAACCGGCCCTGGACCCCAAGCCCGACTCCATTCCCCCAAACCTGCTCCTGGCTCGGGACGCGGTCAGGCACTTGGTTCTCGGAGACGCGCTGGCAGCTTCAGGCGCGGCCCTGCTGCCCTCTGCAGAGCACGTCTCCACTGCCCCTCCCGCCACCGCCACAAAGGGGTGAGGGCCCAGGGGCGCCTCAGCTGAAGGGGAGTCGAGGCTGCCGGAGGGCAGACAGCCCAGACCCATGGAGCACATGGGCGCCCCAGCGATGTCGGGGCTTCACCCAGGCCTGCAAAGACGCTCTGTGACGGGCACGTGTGCGGGAGCCTCCCTCCTGGGGCGGGGGCGCCTCGGTGTTGTGGGGCGTCGGGGGCCTGTGGCTGGCAGGACTCAGCCAGCGCAGGAGAGGAAGGAAAACCCACTGAGCTTCCCCAGCCGAGGGCAAGGCTGCTGCTGAGCTGGGTTGAGGTGGCCCTGGTTTCAGAGGTGGTCCAGGCAGCGCTCTCGGCGGCTTTTGGGTGTTTAGACAGAGTGATCTCGGAGACGGGCGCCTGCTGGGGGAGGGGGCCCAAACCCCGCGCCTCGCGCCCCTCACACGCCAGCATGCAGCAGTCACTCCGGGGCCGTGGCGGGGCCGGCCAGGCCAATACCCGCGCAGGTCAGAGCCAGGCCCCAGGGCTGCTGCCCACTCCGCCCCCAAGGGACGCGTTGCCTCTGTCACCACGGAGTCCGCATTCCCTCACGGCGGCCCCTCATGCAGCGAGTTAGGCGCGGCCGTCCCCGGGTTGCTGCAAGGACCCAGGCAGTCTCTGTCTTTGGTGGGGACCAGCAGGGTCAGCAGGTGGCCGACAGGGCGTGACCCCGTCGGCTCCGTGCTCTTCTCGTCGCCCACTCCGGTGAGTCTGAGCTGCTCTGCCTTTCCCCAGAGGCACAGAGACCCGGCGGGGAGCAGCCTGGGCCCCCTGGAGCCGCAGCAGGTCCGGCCAGGTCTGCCGGTCACCGTGACATGGGCCCGGGGCCCCCTGGCCGGTCCCCAGCATGGCGCCCTCGGCCCCCCGCGGAGCAGCGTCTGAGCCGGCCCTCGGCAGGCGTGTGGTGGAAGCCCAGCGGCCCCAGGCCGTCCTGCCCGGGCCCTCCCGCTCCCTGCACGGCCACTGGCCTCTTCCCCACGCTCCCTGGCGGCCCTGGCTCTGCCGCACCCCTGCTGTGGTCTGCCGGCCCCAGTGTGCCGTCGAGAGGAGCCCAGGAGGAGAGACGCCGGGCCGGGCGTGGCAGGGCCGGCCGACGCCAACCGAGCAGACACGTGTGCGGCCCGAGCACCTGGCCCAGCCGCCGGCCCCTCCCATCGTGCGGTGCGGCCAGAGCCGCCACCTCCAGCCCCGCCCCCAGGCCGGCCCCAGCGACGCGGCAGTTACCTCCTCCTCGGCGTCCCCGGCGGGCTCGGCGTTGGGCGAGAGACCCTCCTCGGCAGTCTGATAACAGAGGACAAAGCAAGGTCAGTGCGGGCATCTGGGCCGCGGGCATCTGGGCCGCGGGCATCTGGGCCGCGGGCATCTGGGCCGCGGGCATCTGGGCCGCGGGCATCTGGGCCGCGGGCAGCAGGGCCGGCGCGGCTCTATCTGCAGCTGAAACGCTGACCGGTCGGGCGAGTAGAAGAGGCCGGGATGCGCGCATCCCCCTCGGCGGGCAGCTGGGGAGTCTCCCCGCTGAGCTGCAGGAAACCGCGCGGCCGACTCCCCTCACGCAGGCTGGGGCCTGCGGATGCCGCGCCGGCCACACTGGCCCTCGAGGCGCCGGCCCTCGGCCGCCCACACGCTCCACCCTCCGCCTTGCCGGCCGTGGGGCCCCAGCCTCCGCTCTGCATACTTGGGGGGGCCCTTTCCCCTCACTGACCCATGAAGACACCGAGTGACCGCACAGCCCAGTGGGCCCTGGCTCTGGAGCCCCACACTGCTGGCCGGCCCAGCATGCTCTCCCGCCCCCCACGCAGCGCCCGCGCCCTCGGGCCAGCCGAGGTGGGGGCGTCCGTCGCAAGCTCCCTCGGAGGGAGAGGGAGTCGGCCCGAGCGTCCCCAGCGCCAACCACCGGCTCTCGCTGGTGCACCGCTCCGGCCAGGGGTTGTAGCGGGGTTTTTATCCAGGACTCTCCCAAGGCGAACCTAAAGCCGACCGGCCCGGGGCCCCAGATGCGCAGAGAGCAGCGGGCCAGCCCCGCCTGCGCCAGCACCAGCGGGCACGGAGAGCCGGGGTCTGCCGTCCACGCGCCGCACCCCCCAGCGCGGGGCGTGCGGGGGCGCCCTCAGGGCCGAGGGCAGCCTCGCCGTGGAGACCCCGCAGCGCCGAAGGGCAGGGGCTGCACCGGTGCAGCCCCACGCGGCCCCCCAAGCAGGGTCTGAGCGGGGTCAGGTCCCGCCACGAGTGCCCCAGCACGCCGCCTGGCCTGGGCGGTGCCGTCCCTGCCGGCCGCGAGCACGTGCCCCCGCTGGGTCCAGGCCGCTGCGGCCACCCCCCAGGGATACCGAAAGCTCCGGGAACTCTCCAAGACAGGGGAGAGCCCCCAGAGCCCAGGGCGAGGCTGCCACCGGCTCGCACCACCCGCCCCTGCCGCGAGCCCGGGGGCAGGGCCCACGGCGAGGGCGCTGCTGGCCACAGACACCTGTTGAGGGACGGCTGGCGGCCCAGCCTGGAGACGCGGCGCTCCAAGACAGGCATCAGGGCCCAGCTCTGGTCCACACGCACGTGGCCGCCTCTGCCGCACCGCGGACGGCACCGGGGCGGGGAACGCGAGCCTGGGGCTGCTGGGACACCCCCACCCCCGCGCTCACCTCGATCTCCATGGGCTCCACCTCGATCTTCTTCCATAGCTCCAGCAGCTGTGCGATCGGCATCCCGAGAAACTTTGCCTCCCTCGGAGGAAGTCCTGCTGGGCCGGGGACAGCCCCGGGGCGCGGAGGCCGGGGGCGGGGGGCCGCAAGATGGCTGCTGGAGTCTCCTGCGCCCGGCCGAGGAGCAGCGCTGCGCGCGGGGAGGGCGGCGCAGCGGCTCCGGGCTGCTGTGACTTTGCAGAGTAAACGCTCCACTTGCCGCTGCGGCTTCCTGCCCCCCCGCTGCCACTCCCCTCCCCCACTATTTTACCTTAATTGGCTCTAAGTGATGGGTGAGAGTTGGGTCTGAGGATGCTGCTGCCATAGCAACTGCATAGCAACCGGGCTGGGAGGGGGAGAGGGCCGCGCTGCCCTCCTCCCTCCGCCCTGAGCGCACAGCCCGCGCCGTGCACTCCCACCGCCGGGCGGGAGCCAGGGCCTAGGCGCGGGGACCGGGCGCGGGGCCTGCCCAGGAGCGAGCCCGGGGCCCGGCTGGGCGGGCGCCTGAGGTTGGGGGCTCCTGGGCCGGGCTGGGGGTTGGCAGAGGGCAGCAGCTGGCCCCGTCTCCCCTTTCCTGCAATGTGGGCTTCTGGCCACGGAGGGGGAACCCCAGGGCACCCCCAGTGGGCCTGCAGCAGGGCCCAGGGCCGACCACACAGACCCCGGGCCATGCTGGGTGACGCCGTCTCGGGCTGAGCCCCGAGTCTCCCTCGGGCGGCCACGGACCCGCAGCCCGGCCGAGGCCCCGGCTACTTCCACGGCAGTGCCCGCTGCTGCCGCCTCCGTCCCCGGCCTGGCCTAGGGCCGCCCCTTCGCAAGACCAGGCCCGGAGTGACCGGCCCGGCCAGGAGGCCCCGCCTGGGCCCGCACGCTACTCGGGGTGCTCAGGGTCAGCCATGCTGGCGCAGGGGCCCGGGCCTCGGCTGGGCGGGCACCACCTCAGGACCGCCAGAGCCGCCAACCCCCCAGAGGTTGCTGCGCTGCCGCTGCAGAGGCGGCTCAAACGTGGGCATCACTCAGCCGCGCAGCTGGGCTCTCGGGAGGGGGACACGCGCCCCCACGGGAGCCCCCGCCCCCCACAGCAAAGGTCAAACACAAACAGGAGGGGGAGGGGGCTGCCGCGGTCAGGACAGCAGGACGTGGAGGACGTGGAGGACGGGGCCGGCACGGGGCCTGCGGGACGAAGCGGACACCCGGGAAGTGCCTGCGACTGGCGGGATATCACCCCAAGATGCACCCCAATGCAGTGCACGAAAGGGGGCCCCACCCCTGCCCGCCCAGGCCCCTCCCGGACCACAACGAACCCGCCCCCCATCCCCAAGCTGCTGTTTGCTCCCCCACACCCTGTGGCGGGTCCCCAGGGAAGGGGGCCCAGAACCCTGCCCGACCGGAGCAGGGGGGAGCAGGGGGGAGCAGGGGGGAGCAGGGGGGAGCAGGGGGGAGCAGGGGCCGACTGCTTGGCCCTGACTGGTCGGGACAGAGGTGGGGGACCCGGGGGAGAGGGCGGCTGCTCTGAGCATGACCCCCACTTGCCTTCTCCCCCCCAGGAAGGGCCGCCGCGGGGCAGCTCTCGGGCCTGGCGCTGGAGCCCGCCGTGACCGCGTCCCCCCGCCCCCCCGCGGGCCGGCCCGGCCCGGCAGCGGCCTCCACAGCAGTGCCGCAGCAGCAACGGCGACGGCGATGGCTTCCTGCTCCGCGGGCGGCCGCGGGCGGCCACGGGCGGCCACGGGCGCAGCCACCCTCGGCTTTCACAGCAGCCCCAGGCCGCCGCTCTCCACCATGCCCACCAGCGCCCCTCGAGGCCGCAGGAGGGCTCCTCCCCGCACCCCGAGGCTCTGAACGCCGCCATACCTTGGAAGGCCGTCTCGACGCCGCTTGGACCCGAACCCCCTTCACGCGCGGCGGCAACCGTCGAGGTGTTCGGGAGCAGACCCGCGGCGGCCGCCGCTGACCGGCCCGCAGGCCCCTGCCCGGCCCCTCCCACAGGCACCGCCCCCGGCGGAAGGGCGCGCCGGGTAGGCTGCAGACCAGGCCAGTCTCGTACTCAAGGGGCGTCACCACTGGGGGCCGAAGGGACTGGGGGCCGAAGGGACTGGGGGCCGAAGGGACTCGGGGCAGGCCCCCGGCCGCACCCCCAGGACTCCGCGGCTCCCGCGCCTCTGCTCTTGCTTACCAGCTGCTGCTGCTGCTGCTACGAGAACTGGGGTGCGCGAGCCCGTGAGGCCTCCCGCGCCCCTCCCTCCTGGGTGTCACCGGCGGTGGCGGGGTGGGCCAGGCCCGGCCGTGCCCCGAGCGTGCGGGCAGCGGCTTAGCCACACAGACGGGCCGGTCCACCCTAAGGGCCCGATGGCAGGGCGGGCCGGGCGGCACCCACACACCTGACCACTGGGGGGTGCGCCCGGGGCTCCCCTCCCCCTCCAGCAGCCGGGCAGGAGGCGCTTCCCCCGGCATGGCCGCAACCTGGCCTCCACGAGGCTCCTACGCCGGCGGCCCTGACCAGAAGGGCGTGGACAAGGCCCCAGAGAGACCCGGGCAGCCTCCGGCGCACTTGAGAACGGGGCTGTGTCCCGGGAGACAGGGGAGGCCGGGACGGCCAGGACGGGCGGCAGGCGGCCCGGCCTGCCCGCACCGGCGTACCGGACTCCAGCCTCGAGTGCGGCCAGAGGTGCCCTTCCGCCCCGGCCCCGCAGGGCCGCGGCGCCAACTGGCCAGCAGGGCGGGCCGCGGCGCCCCCGCCCGCTGCAGCAACGGGCAGGCGCTGCGGAGGCGCTCGCAGGGCACCGTCAAGAAGAGCCTGTCCACAGCCCTCCAGGGCGCCTCCCAACGGCTGCAGTGCGACCCCTCCCGGGGGCCGAGGCCAGCAGTGCCGCCTGGGGGAGGTTTAAACGAAGGCGGGGGAGGTTTAAACGAAGGCGGGGGAGGTTTAAACGAAGGCGGGGGAGGTTTAAACGAAGGCGGGGGAGGTTTAAACGAAGGCGGGGGAGGTTTAAACGAAGGCGGGGCAGGCCCCGCTGGCCAGGCCGGGATAGCCCCGCATGGCCACGGGGTCCGGGGGCAGCAGCGCGGCCGACAGCCAAGCCCGGCTGGGGGGTGCGCCCGAGGTTGGAGCGGCGCCCTCTACACACGCAGGTCCCGTCCTGGGCAGGCCCCGCCGGCCCCACGGAGCGAGGACCAGCGCCCCCCAAGGGGAGGCCCCCCGCACCTGCCCCTGCCCGCCCGGGTGCGCCAACACGCCGGAGAGCCGAGAAACGACCCAGGAGCTTTATTCCAACCGCGGAGCGGCTCGGGGCAGGGAGCGCCCCGCTCGGCCACCCCCAGGAAGCCGGCAGCTGGGGATGGTGGTGTCCACCCCGCGGCAGCGGCGCGCCGGGACACAGCTGCTCCACCGGCGTCAGGGCTGGGCCTTTCCGGGCGGCGGGTAGAAGACGGGGCCGTCCTCGCAGACCCTCAGGCCGGGCCCCAGGGCCCCCGCGAGCCCCGGGCCCCCCGGCTCCGAGCAGTTCCGCAGGCGCAGGTCCTTGGTGAGGCAGAGCTCGATCTGCCCGAGGGTCTGCGTGCCCTCGCCCTGCGGGCACGGCCGGCTCAGCAACGGGCCGGAGCCGCGGGCCTCTTGGGGGGGCTGGGGTGCCTGGGCCCCCCCCACCCTTGGGCAGACATCCCAGGCGCCCAGAGGTCGGGGAGCTGAGGCTTCTGCAGGGACAGCCGGACGCGCCCGCTGCTCAGACCGAGGTCGCCGGCTGCCGGCTGGACTGAGGATGGACTCCAGGGGAGGGCGGGGCCGGGAAGGGTCGCGGTGGCACCGAGGGTAGTGCCCCCCTCCCCCCAGCGCTGCCAGTGGCCGTCACGCAGCGACGCTCAAAGCGAAGACCCCCCAGCGCCCAGGCCCGGTGGAGACACCTCAGGCGGCTCTCAGGGACGTCTGCACCCGCCCCTGCAGCCCGCGGCTGGACACCCGCCCGGGGCAGCCCGCCCGCACGCCCTCTGCCCACACGCGCTCCCAGCCTCCTCAAAATGAGACGACGTGGCGGCTGCTGACCTGCTCGGGCGGGAGGCACTGGACCTTGGGCACGACGCCGTACACGCCGGCCAGGGCGTCTATGACGTCCGCAACCTGGGGGGACGCGCCGCAGAGAAAGCCTGGCTCCGCCCGCTGGGCCCGCCCCGGGCCCCAGCTCCCCCTGCAGGCTCGTGATAGCGGGTCCAGGAGGGGCTCGCCGGCTGGCCCAGAAGCCTGACCGCGCACCACGGGCTGGACTTTAACGGGCCGGGGCCCGAGGGGGACGCGTGCTGGCAGGGCCTACCTGGTAGTAGTTGGTGGAGGGCTTGACCCCCAGCTTCTGGAGCACGCTGGAAGGAACAGAGGACGGTCAGCCGTGCCCTACGCTCCACCCCGATGGCCCAGCTTCCTCCGCCTCTTGCAAAAAATGCGTCATCAGGGACGGCACGGAAGCGGCGCCCCCACCCCCCCCCCCCCCCCCCCCCCCCCCCCCGCCCGCTGGGGGGCACACGGGCTGCCACTGTCGGCCAGGCTGCTCAGACGGCACCCACTCTGGCCTGGGCTCACCCCCGTGCACCGCCCTCGGCCAAGCCCTTCTAGCTGCCGACAGGCGCAGGGGCCGCGGGGGCCCAACCCACGGCCGCCCCACAGAGCACACGGCCCAGGGTAAGGGTCCCAACACACACCTGCGTCTCCGGGACGGCGGGAGAGGGAGGCGGGAGGGGGCGGCGGGAGGGGGCGGCGGGGGCCCGCACCAGGGTTCTGGGTCTTTCCGGCGCGCCCCACGCCGTCAGATCCAGACGGAGTCCAGGGCACCCGGAAATCGCCCAGACCCGTGGGGCTGCCGGCACCCCGGCCACGCTCGTCCGCAGCTCCCCACCCGCGACCCAGAGCTCCGAGGCGCTGGCTGGCCGGGGACACGCAGCCTCCTGGGTGCGAGCCGGGGTGCGGCCAGGGCACAGGAGGCGGCCTCTGTGTGGGCGGCGGCCCCGCACCTGTTGAGGGCCAGCGCCTTAAACAGGTCCAGGCTGGCGCCGAAGTACTTCCTCTCGGAGTTGAGGGCGTCCAGCTGGGCAGCGCAGGTCCCGTGCTTATCCCACTCGTGTCTCCTGGGGGGTTCCCAAAGCTCCACTTAGGGGTGATGGAGGCGGCTCTGCACCTGCCCGCTACGGAGGCCGCGGGGAGCAGCACTCACCCAGCTGCCCCATTCACAGCACGTGGACAGAGCCGAGCGGTGAAGCCGCCCCCGCGCGCGCGCCCCCGCCGGGCTGAGGGGCCTCAGGACCACTGGCTGCGGCCGAGGCTCAGCAGCGCGGCCACTCCGCTGCGGAGACGCCGCCTCCGTGCCACGGCCTCCCGGAAGCCCCGCCCGGACACTCCGCCCGGCCGCCCCGAGCCCGCATCCACCGGGGGCCGGCCTGTGCCCCCTCCCGCGGCCGACTGGGGCTCAGCCGCCGTCCGCAGGGTGGGCAGATCCGATTGCAGCCCAGCGCCCTCAGCACCGCCCCAGCCGGCCAGGGGTGGGGCCGCCCTCCTCCCGCCTGGGGCCAGCAAGAGGGGCGTGGCGAGGGGCGTGGCGAGGGGGGCTGGGGCCAGGGGATCCCTCATGCGGTGCGGCCCAACCAAGCCCTGGGGGCTCCCCCGACGGGGCCCAGCCCAGCCCTGGTTCTCCTACAGGAGCCCCAACCTGGCTCCCGACCGCGGGCAGCAGGCGCCGCCAGGCTGGGCGGGGAGACGCGCCCCGGGACCCCCACAGGGACGCGGCCCTGGGCTCGGGCCGGTGGAGAGAACCTCCCCGGTGGCCACTGTGGGTGGGGCCCGAGACGGCTCGGCTCCGGGAGAGGCACCCCGGCCACCGGTGACTCGCCGCAGGGGCAGACGCGCGGGGCTCCAGAGAGGTCGAGCAAGGCTGCGCCTCCAGCGCGCCCCACGCGGCTCCCCGCTCCCTCCGCCCCGACCCAAGGCCGTCACCCTCAGAGCGCCGGGCCCCGCCCGCGAGCACCAGCGCCAGCGTCTTGCCCATGGCGGCCCGACGCCTCGGGGGGCCCACGCGCCCCACCGCGCTCGAAAGCGCTCTCTCTACAAGTGTTTTCCTTAAGATTCTACCAAAGGTATTTCCAGGCCCCGTTAACCTTTTTTAAACAAAACCGAGCCAGTTCCGGGGGCTGTGCAGGCGGCTGTCCCACGAGGCCGCGGGCGAAGGCGCCTCCCGACGGTCGCGCAGGCCATGGCCGCCCGTGGGGCCCAGCCGGCGGACACGTGGGGTGCGGGCTTACACCTCGATGGGAGCCTTTAGCCCACAGAGGCGCCGCCCCCTCACCAGAAGTGGCTGCCGTTGGTGGAGTTGGAGGCGTGGAGCACGTCCGGCCAGTAGGTCCGCAGCTCGGGCAGCAGGTCCTGCGCAGAGACGCACGTGGGCCGGCAGCCCGCTGGCCGAGGGGGCCCCGCCCAGCCAGGGCTCCGCGCACAGCCGCTGGGGGCGCAGGGCCCTGTCCCGCCCGAAGGTCAGCTCTGAGAGCCTGCGCCCGCCAGAGGGCCTCCCCGCGGAAGGGCTGACCACTGGAGTGCCCGGTCTTCACGCAGCGCTGGCAGAGCCCACTTACAGCGGGCAGGTTTTGGGGTGCCCCTCACCCTGCCCTGTAACAAATCCCTCATTCTGGCAGAACCGTATTCCACCCCATTTTTGGGCAAAGCCCATGACCTCGTGGACCCTGCCTCCAAATCCAGGTGCTTGTCCTGAAAGATAGGGGGTCGGCCTGCTGAGCCAGCAGGTGGGGCCAAGCCTGCTCCCCACACGGAGCCCAGTTATGGGGGGTGGGGGAGGATGAAAGCTACTTGTATTAAACTGGGAGACTTTGACAGAAGTATTAAATTTTATTTTTTAATTATTTTACTTGTTCATGCACATAAGAGCTGGGGTGCAGGCTAGAGGTGTGGGGGTGAGAGGATTCCCCAGAGATAGCAGGGAGCAGAACAGGCGGATCCCCTGAAGTCCACTGCTGAGGGGAGCAGTGGGGAGACAGGAAGGGTCTGCTGTGCCCTGTGGGAAGCTCCCTGGCCAGGTATCAAACTCAGGCCCCAGCAGCTACAGACTGCTTCATGGTGGGGAGACTTGACCCCTCTGCCCCGGGGAGGCCCCTGGGGGGCCCTCTGACACACCAGCACACACTGGGGTAGCTCCGGGGCTCAATCCCGGTAAACGTGCGCCCCCATCACCTGCTTCAAAGCAGGTCGCCGAGGCCGCGCTGACAAAGGGCACGCAGCACCCAACAGCGGCCGCGACCCCAAGTTCATACCTTAATCTCTTCAAAATTAAAGTGCCACGATCGATTGCACGACTCCGCTTTATCAGGCCTTGAGACGGAGAGATGGCGGTCAGTCGTGACGGGGCCAGTCCAGGTCGGCGCCGCAGGAGGCCCCGGCTGGGAGTCCCGGGAGCTGACCCGGGGCCGGAGGGGGAGGGGAGCGAGAGGCGGGTCTCCGGCAGGGCTGGGGCGCACATGGGGCTCCTCACGGGCTGCCCCCTCCACCCCCAAAAGCAGCCTGGAGCCGCTTCTCTTCGCGCCCGCGCGGGAGATGGCGCGGGGCGGGGCGCCCACTCACGGCCCTGCCCCGCGTGCCCCCGTCCCCTGGCCTCCCCCAGCCCCGGTGTGCGGGAGCAGCTCACCCAGTCCGCGCTGAGCCCCGCGGCGCCCCGGGAGAGCAGCGCCCACCAGCACCACGGGTGGGGGAGACCGCGCCACCACAGCTGGAAATGCCCGGCCCGGCGACCGCCGGCTCCGGCCACCCCCAAGACGCCAAGGCCGCAGCGGGGTGGGGGCCAGCAGGCCGGCCCGGCCCAGGTCAGCCGCCGCCTAGCAGGCCTGCGCCCGGGGGGGGGGTGCCGGGGGGTGCCGGGGGTGCCAGCGCAGCGGGGCAGGTGGGCGCCCAGGGCGACGTCACAGCCATGAAATGGGCCTAACAGGCACACCCAGGAGCTGCGTCTGGGGGCACAGGCCACACCCCGCTCGCTGTCTGCCTCGTCTCCCCGGAAACAAGACGCAGCGCACCCAGGGGGCCCAAGTCTGCGGCCAGCAGGTGAGGCCTCGCGGCCGGGCTCGGGGGCTTCAGGGGCGGCCAAGCGGCCGGCGGGCACTCACCACAGGCCGTGGATGGTCCAGTAGTTGGGAGGGTCGTGACAGTTGTTCTGGGCCTCCTGGGGACAGCAGATGGAGTGAGCGGCCGTTACCCAGAGGCGCTGACCGGGCGGGGGCGGGCCGAGGCGCTGCTTTGCTTTGTGTTTGCGCGAGTTGAAGGCAGCGGGCAGCGCAGAGGGGCGTCCCCGCCAGGCAGCGAGCCCACGACGCCCGGCGGCCAGGCCGGCAGCCACAGCAGCCACCAAGCACACCAGCGCGCGCCCCCGCGAAGGAAGACTCGGGGAGTCCGGCCCGCCCCGAAACCACCGCCCACAGCTGCCCGGGCCGTCAGACGGGTGGGGCCGCGCCCACCACAGGCCCCGCCTTTCTCTTTGATCCCCGTGGGGGCCCTCGGCTCCTCCTCCTCCTTTGCCTGGGAATTAGGGGGCCTGATGGGCAGCTCCAGGACGCCCAGCCCGGAGCCAGGCCAGCGGAGCCCGGATCACGCCGGGCGTCGCCCCAGACGCCCCCTCCCTGTCCCGGGGGGACACCTCCCGGGTGCAGGCTCAGGAGGGCAAGGCTGGACCCCGAGCGGCCCTGTCCCAGCCAGAGGCCGGCGCACGATGGCTCGCCGGGGGAGCCCCGCACCCCGCCCAGCAGCAGATGCCGGCCCTGGGAGGGCCTGTGTCTCCCTGGCGGCTAGTTTGCTCCTGACTTTCTTCTGAAGCCTCAAGGCGAGGACAAGGCCCGGCTGCTGAGCATAGCCCCCAAGCCGGGGCGCTTCCATCCCGACCCAGACCGGAGAAACCCCAGACCTGAGCTGTGAGGCAACCCCAGGCCGGACCCCGCTGCCGCTGCGCGCACAGCTGCTCCAGGGAAAAAGCCTGAAAACCCAGGACGCTCGGGCCGAAGCTCCAGAGACAAGGCAGGCTCAGCCCCGAGGGCCCAGCGGCGCCTCGGAGCTGGTGCCAGAGGCAGGCGGACAGGCCAGTGTCGGGCAGAGGCCAGACGCCCCCGCGGGCCAGGGCGAGGCCGGCGTGGGGCCTGCATCCTCCCGGGGCTGTGACTGTGAAGCCAGCGGGGGGCCCGAGCCATCTGGGGTTCCGCGAGGAACAGGGCGACAGGTGGGACCCCCACCGCCCAGCACACGTACCCCAGCCACCAACGGCCACCGGGCCCCTGAACCCTGAGGACGAAGCCCGAGGGCCGTGGGGGGCCGGGCAGCGAGGGGCGCTGGGCGGCTCACCTTGCAGACGGTCTCTGGCCAGTGGTGGACCATGATCAGCTTCTTCCACTCGTGGCTGCCCCTGCTGACAGGGCCGACCCTCAGGGGTCCGGTCACCCGCCCCTCCCAGGGCAGCCCCGGCGAGCAGAGGGTGGGAGGGGGCCTCGGGCGCCTTTAGGGGAGGACGGGGAGCCCCCTGCCGCCCCCACCAGCCCACAGCTCCTACCTGGGCGCTCTGTTCACCCGGCTGCGCAGCGTGACGGGAGGCAGCGCGAGTCGCCGCAGAGTGGACCTGGCCAGAAGCGGGGTGCACTGAGGGCTGGGCCAGGGGTGCACTGAGGGCTGGGCCAGGGATGCACTGAGGGCTGGGCCAGGGGAGCCCTGGGGCTCTCCTGAGCAGGCGGCCGGCCCCAGTGTCCAGACCGCGGAGGGGGCGGAAACGCTCCCCACCCCGACACACATGGCCTCCGGGGAAAGCACAGCGCTGCTGGAGGGCAGAGCGCGAGGCCGCCCACTCGCGGCCTCAATGACCAGACCTGCCGGCCAGCGCGGGTCCAAGCGTCGTGAGGACTCAGCTTCGAGGCCAGGTCTGAAGACCCCACTGTTTCCAGGATGCAAAGACCCTACTTCGCGTAGGTGGACCCGGGCTGGGGGGCTACAGAGCCGAGACAGCGGGTCAGCCTGCGGAGGGCCAGACTGGCCACGAGCCAGGGACCCTCAGGCCGGAGGGACGCGCTGAGGGGCAGCCTGAGCGCGGGGAGCTCCCAAGCCTGCCACTGGGCAGAGGCTGGGGGCAGAGGCTGGGGGCAGAGGTGGCCCCACCGCCCCGGCCAGACACCGCCCTCTGCAAAGCCAGGTGCCGGATCTGTGGCCTCCAGCCTGGCCTTGCCCGTGGGTGCCCGGTCCAGGAGGCGTGGACTGGGGGACTGGGGGACTGGGGGCCTGGGTGCGGTGGGGGCACTTCCTGGCCCAGGGCAGGCCGCGGCAGCGCCCGGGGGTCTCCAGTGACAGACCCGCGCTCAGCCCACCCCGGGTCTGTCCAGCTCCTCCGTCCATCCAGGCGGCAGCATGTCTTCACCCGACAGCTGCGCCGGCCCGGAGAGTCCTGCGAGGGACTCCCAGCAGGCCCAGCACGCTCACCTGGCGGTGACGTCTAGTCCACCGGCCGGGCTTTTCCTGCGAGAACTGAAACATGAAACAGCGTGTCCAGTCCCTCAGTCTGTGAGGCCGGCGAGCGCCGCTAAGGGTCCCTGGAAGGCGAGCCCACCCCGGCCCCAGCACAGTCCTTCTAACCCGCCCCTACCCCCAGAAACAGAGGCGTCCTGTAGGCGGCACCGCGGGCGCACCCTACGGCTCAGCTGGCCACCCGGCCCCGCAGCCGCAAGACCACAGCAGAGCAGGGAGGGCGGCTAGAGCAGGAACTCAAAAGGGGAAGTGCCTGCTCACAGCTGTTTTGGAGCGTAAACAAGACGCACCGGCCTGGAGCACTCAGCCCCGGGACACAGCAGTCCGCTCCGCACCAACCGACTGCAGACCCGGCTCCCACCCTCCCGCGGGTTGCACCCCCGAGAGCCCAGGCGCGCACCGCGGGGACCCACCTACTCCGGAGGGCACACACGCAGCACAGGCAGCAGAGAGCCAGGCAGAGGGCGCCGAGGAGCGCACGCGAGGGCGCCGAGGGCTGCATGGCGCGGAACCTGCGGGGGGGTGGGGGGGGGCGCGGAGCTCACCGGACGTCCGGGCCCTGCGTGCCCTGGAACGCGCCCGTGTTTCCTGACGCCACGCGCTGCGTCCAGCCCCGGCCCGGCCACAGATCCGACCCGCGAAGCACGTACCTGCCCCCCGACCACCACCAGCGCCAAGCTGCGCAGCGCAGCTCAGCTTCACCCAGCCGGAGGCCCTCGCGGTTCCACCCCCGGACGCGCCGGCCCAAACTCCCGCCCCCGGCCCCGCCCCGGCGACCCAGCCCACGCCCATGGCCGGGGACGCACAGCCTGCATCGCTGCCTTGACCGGTCCGGGACACGCCCCCGGCCCGAGCCCCGCCCACGGACACGCCCCTGGCTCCCGAGGGCCCAGCTCCGAGCCGAGAACACGCCCCGCCCCGCGTTAGGCTTGTTTTTGGCCATGCTGCAGCCTCCCGTCCAGCTGCCCAGACTTTAAGGCCGCTTTTAAGGGCCCACCACCTGGTGCCTTCCGGTCGAGCCCTCCCCCGCTGGGCAGCCGCAGCCGCCAGTGCAGACAGCGGGAGTGAGGCGCACTCCCGAGGCGCTGCCCCTGCCTCTGTTCCAAGTCTTGACTCCTCTCCCCAAGACACCGGACCTCCCTGCACCAAGAGGCGGCCCTAAAACCAGACGTGGCCGTGATCCGACAGGTGTTCTCGGTGGAAAATGGGGTCTCCCCAGGGATCTGTGGTGAGCAGCGAAGTTCCGAGCATGCTGGCCGGGGCATCTCTGCTCCTGGCCGCCTGCGCAGGACCTGTCCAGAGGCCCCGCCCGGCCTGGGGGCTGCCTCTGCAGGGGCCCCCTCCCAGCAACCACCCCCCACAGGCCGGCCTGCTGCAGCTCAGGGGGTGCGAGGTGTGGAGTTAACCCGAAAAACTGCGCTTCCACCGGCCACCACCCCCAGCCTGCACGTGCGGTGCATGGTCAGGGGCTCAAGGCCGGCCAGCATGGGCAGCAGCACGTCCCTGGAGGGGAAACATGACCCGGCCATGATCTGGGGGGGAAGGGGTGGGCATAGTTGGGGGGACTCGGAGCAGCTCTGAGGCAGAGCTGCGGGAGAGCCTGGCTGTGGGGCGAGGGCGGGGGTGGGGGGAGTCCAGGGGACTCCCTGGGAAAAGCGGGAGCTGGCGAAGGGGCACGTAGAGGCCAGGCCACAGGGGGCAGCGGCCCCTTCCCAGCTGAGGGCTGAAGCCTGAGGAGCCACATGTGGCCGATGCTGGGGGAGGGGCGCCGGAGGGGCTCCTTGCAGGGGGCTTCTCGGGAACCCATGGGGGGGTCACCTGGGCAGTAGACATCGGCCCTTGTCTGCTCACCAGCGGACAGCAAAGCTGGGCCCTCCCCCGTCCTGCTCTGGCAGGGCACAGGGTCATTTCCACCAAGGGGGAAAAAGGGGAGGCAGGCGCGGGTCTGGGGGGGCCGGCTCGGACGGAGGGCGCAGGGGGCTGTCCAGACTGGCCCCAAGCCGCCTCCTCCCCGTGGAGCGCAAGAGGGCAAACCCTCCAACACAGGGGCTGCAGGGAAAGGGGGAGAGGAAGTGTCCACGCTTTTCCGGTGGTCGCTGTCCCTGACCGCCACGGCATCAGGACGAGGAGGGACTCGGCCCCCTGCAGCAGCTCGGCCGGGGGGGGGGGGCAGGGCGGACGCCGAGGGGAGGGTGGACGAGCGAGACAAACACGGTGACTGCGGTAGTGGGCAGAGGGCCCGGAGGGGGGCGCGAGGGCAGTGGAGACCACAGGCGCGGTGAGGCCCACGGCTCGCCCGAGTGGAGACCACACACGCAGCCGGAAATCAGCCGGCCACCAAGGCCGTGCCCAGCCTTCCCTCCGGGACCCTGGAGCTGCAGCCGCGGCAGCTGCGTGAGGCCTCACAGGCGTCCACCAAGCAGTGGCCCTCTCCAGCGGGCAGACCAGGCCAGCACGAGCCGCCAGCAGAGCCCTTGGGCTGCGTCAGGAAGGTCAGCGCCCCCAGCGGCCGGGTCAGCAAACGCAGCAGGGCGGGGCGGGCGGGACGCCCGGGCCGGCGAGCGGCCACAGTGGCACCTCGCTGCAGTCTGGCCGCCACTGCTGGGCAGCGGACCCCGAGGGGGAAGAGTGGGGGCAGGAGGACACCGCAGCGGCGAGGCAGCACTCGGACACGGCCAGGCCACCCGGCACCGCCACCTCAGGATGTCCAGCCGCAGGCATCGTCCCTGTCTGTGGACGCCGGTCCAGTGAACAGGCGGTGTCGGCTGGTGCAGGCCCTGGGGGCGGGGGCGGGGGCGGGGGCGGGGGCCTGCCGGCTCCTGTGCCGCCACACCCCGGTCACGGGACAGGCTGGGGCCAGCCCCGGACGGAGGCCCCGGGGCCTGCGCGCCCCCACCGTGTGGGCACAGATGAAAGCGCCGCCCAGATGAAAGCTGCGCCACCGGGCGTGGCCGCCATCAAAGGCTTTGCCTTCCCCTTGGGGCGCCGCGGCCTGGGAAACGGACCCCACCGGCTCCCGGGCAGACAGAGGCTACCGAGCCCGCAGCAGCAGCGTCCGCGGTGCCTTTCATCCTCCCGAGGCCCCGTCGGGGCCAGCCCTAGGAGTCACTCACTGCCTCCCACGGAGCAGACGCGCCAGGGGGCAGCGGACCCAGGGCCGGGAAGCCGGGCCGGGAAGCCGGGCCGGGAAGCCGGGCCGGGAAGCCGGGCCGGGAAGCCGGGCCGGGACCGTCCCAGGCAGGCAGCGGCCGAGCTCCGCAGAAGGCGGCTCCCGCCGGCCCCACACCCCTCCGCGCCCCTGCCTGGGGCCCCACGCGGCTCCGGCCACTGTCTCGGGGCCCAGTGCCTGCGGTCAGCTCAGCGCGCGGTCAGGCAGGGCCGCTCGCCAGGCCACCGAGGAGGACAGGGCGAGAGGCCAGCTGCCCCTGGAACGGGCACCACGCCCCCGCCTTCCAGCGTGGCCCGCCAGCGCTCCGGCCCATCCTGCGCCAAGTCCGGGCCCCTCCGCGGCCGGGCCCTCGCACCACGGGCTCCACCAGCTGCTGCAGCCGCTCCCGGGCCCGACTCCTCCCGCGGCCTCACCCCACCGGTGCCGCCGCCCCGCCCTCCCCGGCAGCCGCTCCGGGCTGTGCCTCCGCCAGACTCTGCGCTTTGGGGCCGTGAGGAACCGCGTCTCCTGGGGCCCTGTCCGCCTCCGCCGACGGCAGCGCGCTGCTCGTCAGGCGCCTGGGACAGGCCAGAGCCACTCCTCCCGGGCTCCCGCCCCCGGCGCCCCCGGGGAGCAGCCCCTCAGGGCGTCTGGCTCTTTGGGAAGCAGAATCACATGTCCTCTCTCCGGCCACCCCCCCTGACCGCCCTTCCATTGCTCAACAGTGCGAGCACGGGGCGTGTCCACAGACCACGGGGGGCCGGCCACCCGCAGCCCTGGGGGACCGACGGGGGCATCCCCGCGCGTCTAGACCACGTGCTCTGAAGTGACCTCTGAAACCCTCGGCGCGGCGGCGAGGCGCAGGGGCGCCGGCCGCGGTCAGCGCGCCCAGCCGCCGGGGCTGCGCCCGCGCGGGCGGCCAGGACCTCCAGCTCCTCGGCGTTCAGGCCTGGCCCACAGCCCTCGGCTCAGGGGCCGGGAAAGCCCTGGCAGCACGGCCGGCCGCGGGACAGCGCCCCCCCGGCGGCCTCCAGGGGCACCGAGCGCCAGAGGCCCCGCCGCGCAAGTCGGGGCCGCCCTGGCCGAGGCTAACGCGCACGTCCCCGGCAGCGCGTCCGGCTACTTTGTGCTCAAGAAACGGCCTCCGGGCGAAGGGGCTGTGCTCACGCTCCGCCACAGCCCAGGGGACAGGAGCGGGCAGCTCCAGGTGGGAAGCAGCGCCCGCCAGCCCAACCAATAACAAGAAGCAAACAGTATTAACACCCTACCAAAGGCGCAAGACTGAAGCTTTCTCCAGAGGATTCTACCGAATCATCAATGAACTAAGCGTCTACTGCAATAATTAAGGACACGCCCACACACGCAGAGGCCCCCCACACGGACACCCAAACCAGGACCACACACACTCTCCAGACCCATGTCCCAGTGAACAGAGGCTAAGATCCCCAACGACGTGTCAAACAGACCCCAGTGATGCGGCAAGAGGCTCACACACCTGACAAGAGGGATGATTCCAGGGACAGGACGGGCTGACAGCGGACGACGGCACGCGCCACGTCAACAAGGAGGAAATAAAACCCACGTGATCTGTCCATGCGGAGAAAGCCTTTGACAGAGTTCGAGGTCATTTAGGATGAAGGCCCTTTAACATCCTGGGACATCCTGCTCCGTGGTGACAAACTGAGCTTCTCACTGAGATGGGGACCAGACAGGGACACCCCCTCTCCCCACTACCAGTCACAGACCTGGGGGCTGGGCCAACCTGGCCGGGGGGAAAAATACAAGGAATCCAGCTGGCAAAGAAAGGAACTCTCACTGCAGAGGATGCGGTGAGAGACCCTGAAAAACAAAAATGACCCATCGATGTGGATTCCAAGTCAGTCCATGACACTCGGGGCCTCCTGCGTGCACCCCCAGCTGTGAGGAGATATTGGACCCATCCCCTTTGCCACTGGACCAACATAAAAATTCCAGGAAAACAGATGAAAGAACTACACAAGGTGAAGCACAAAACAGCGTTCAGCGAAACAGCAGACATGCCCTGCTCGTGAGGGAAGAGTCACCACGAAACGTCCCTGCACCCGCAGTGCACACTCAGCACACTGCCAACACAGTCTCAAGGACGCTCTGCAACACACAGCAAACACTGCTGCGCCTCACGCGGCGCCTCCAAGCCCCAGAAACGCGAGAGCTCCTGACGCACTGGACACGGGGGTGAGCCCCAGCCGCACAGCGCACCCCAAAGCTGGACGCCAGACACTGCTTCGTGGAGACGGCAGACCGCAGTATCGACCCGAACCCAAACCCAACCCAAACCAGCGCGGCCGCTCAGCGACCTCGGCAGGGAGCCACGACAGGCTCTGAACGGGGAACGTCCCAGTAAACGGGGCTGGACCTGTCACGTCCATATAGCGGAAGTGGACGCGACCTCACGCCTGAGACCAACACCTGCCCCAGCGGGACAGACCTGGAGGGGAGACCTGACACCCTCAGACAGACGGACAGACGGACACACAGACACAGCAACCACAGTGAGGAGACCCCTCGAATGGGCGCGATCCCTGATGCATCTCTCCGCCAAGGACTTAAACAGAAACGGGCAGAAGAGCTCAACACACACTTCTCCAAGAAGAAATGCAAACGGCGACAGGCTTGAGAAACGTCCAGCATCACCGTCAGAAACACACGCACCAAAGCCACAGCGAGGGCCCCAGCACGCCGGCGAGAACAGCCCCTAAAAAAACAAAACCGCCGACGGCGCTGGGTGGGTGACGCGCAGGAGCCTCTGGGGAAAGGGAGCCCCAGCCACTGCGCCCCCCAGGGGAACTCGGACAAGGGAAGGGGGGCTGCCCTGTGACCCCCAGGACACAGGCACGGTCTGAGGACACTGCTCGCTGTCTCCGCAGCAGCTCTGTGGACAGCGCCCAGCCAGGGACAGCAGTGACCTGCGACAGGCACTGGAAGGCGTGGTCTCTCACTGCACGGGCACCGCCCAGCGTCAGAACATCAATTCATTTGCACGGATTTAACCACAGGCGGCCCGAAGCCGGCGGCTCGCGGCAGCACTGAACAGCTGCGCGGCTGAGATGTTCCACAGAAAGGGGAGCCCAGACATTTCCCGGGTGCAGACACGTTCTAAAGACCAAGATGTGAGGGGCAGCTCAGCTCCCACGGGAGGGGACGGGACTCGCGCCCTCAGCCGGCCTGCGGCTGCCCGTGTCCACACTGCACGCTCCGCCCCGGCCTGGGGGCCCCGCAGAGCCCGCCCTGAGGAGCCTGCCCGCCCCCCCCCCCCCAATCCCGGGGGCGCGGACGCGGAGCCCGAAGGCATTTCAGGCTCAGACGCGCGTCTCGGTCGCTCCTGTCCAGGGACCGCGGGGGGGCAGCGAGGCGGCCGGACCCTCTGCCCGGGGACGCGGCTGGGACTGACCCCGGCCCCTAGGCCCACACGCCCCCTGCGGGAGCCCCGCCCCCCGACGAGACCCCGAGGGCCCAACGCTGAGTGACCACTCATCCGTGTCCCCCGCGGGCTGGGAGCGGTCTCCGGGCGCAGGTCTGGGCAGCGCTGAGACCCCAGCGGGGCCGCCCGGCCAGACACGGGGTCCCCTGCGCTCGCCCCGTCCGCGGGGACACACACGCCTTTCGGCCCAGACGGGGGCACTTTTCGGGGCGTTCGCTTCTCTCCAGCAACTCCGCGTCCTCAGCGAAGCAGTTTCTGACCCACAAACTGGGATCCCGGGCACAGAAACTGAAATCTCAAGTCCGTTTGCAGCTGGGAGTGGACCTGAGATGCGCGTGATCGAACCGACCAGCCCGCAACAAACCGGTTCCCCATTATCCCGGCAGCTCCCAGGGGCGTGCGGGGCAGTCGGGGCCGCCCGAGTCTGTGGCGGAAACTGGTTTGCGGAAGGGGCCGAGGGTGTGCGGGAGGCCCACTACATCGCGGACTTCGCTGCCAGGGCCTTATCCAGAGCCCCCACTCGGATGAGGGGGCACCGGCGGGGCCCCTCACACAGCAGGCAGCGGGGACACCTGCCGGCACAGGGCCCCACGTGGGGGTAACGGGCCGGCGGCCCGCGGGGCAGACCCCGGAGCAGCTGCGTCTCCTCGGGCCACGCCCGGCTGAAGCGGACTCGCCGCTCCTGGCCCGGCAGACACGGCGGCTCGTCAGGCGGAGACCAGCACCTGCCTCAGCGCGAGGGCAGCTCTGTGCAGACTCGGGGCAAAGCCCTTTGCGGCCCGGACCCGCCCCGGACGGGAGCAGCAGCCCCGCAGCGCCTGCGCAGGGGAGAGGCCTGCACCGGAGAGGCCTGCACCGGGGGGGCCGCTCCCGGAGGGCTCGGGGCTGGGGAGGGGACGGGGCGGACGCTCCTCGGCCCAGGCTGACCCGGCCGCCCGCTGCACGCCCCTCGGCACTAAGAGTGGACACGCGCGCGCGTCACTGCTGGTCCCGCTGCTGGACAGAAAACGGAGGCTCCGACCCGTTTCCAGCAGGCGCCGAGACTGTGCGAGTCCCCCAGGGGAGGACGGGGCGGGAAACGCCTTTTCCTCACCAACCTCACGTGTCCACTGACCGCAGAAATAGACCCCGAGAGTCCACCACTGACAGCCCCGAATAGGGAAGTCCAAGTGTTGACGGAAAACTGCTCCAAGATTTTCTTTTGTAAGGGAAAGACGCCTGCGGACAAGGTGACCCCAAACTAAGGCGCCCGGAAAGGGTCACGCAGCAGCGGGTGTGGCCAGTGCACAGCGACACAGACGCGGGCAGAAGAACGAACCCAAAGAAACGTGACCCCCTCATGAGAAACTAGAAAACCACACACCGCCCACTAGAAGGAAATGAAGTTAAAGCAGAAATGAGACAAATGAGAAAAGTCATTTAAGAGATGAAACCAAAATCTGGTTCTTTGAAAAATAAAACTGACAAGCTCCCCCCAGGCTCACAGACTCACGTAGTTTTGTAAATAGAGAAATTACAACAGACACAGCGGAATCCAGAGGACGGAGGTGACTGGACAGTACGCGCCAACAACAATCTTGAGATGGAAAATCCCTGGAATCCTGCAGTCCCCAAGGCCGAGGAGGAAACTGAACCAATGACAGAAACTGAGAAACTAATTGACACCCTGCGTAAAACTGAAGCAGGGCCAGACGGTGACACAGCGATTCCACCAAATGTTCCTAGAGGAGCCAACACCTCTCCTGCTGAAACACTTACCAAATTTTGGGGGGACTACCACACCCCTAAAGCCCACCTCAGGCAAATACCCAAACCAAAGACGACACACACACTCCAGACCGATGTCCCAGTGCACAGAGGCTAAAAGCCCCAACAACAACGTGTCAAACAGAACCCAGTGATGCGGCAAGAGGCTCACACACGTGACACAGGGATGATTCCAGGGACAGGACGGGCTGACAGCGGAAAGGACGTCACGCACCACGTCAGCAAGGAAGAAATAAAACGCACGTGATCTATCCACAGATGCGGAGAAGGCATTTGACAGAGTTCAAGGTCATTTAGGATGAAGGCCCTTCAACATCCCGGGATACACCAGCACATCCTCAGAGACACGTCACAAACCCACAGCTGACACCTCCGAGGCCACAAACTGAGCTTCTCACAGAGATGGGGACGAGACAGGGACGTCCCCTCTCCCCACTGCCTGTCACACAGACCTGGAGTCCCAGCTGGGCCAGCCGGGCCAGGGAGAAAAATACAAAGATGCAGCTGGCAAAGAGCGCAAGCTGTCACCACAGGCACGCAGTGAGCGCCCCTCCGTCCCCTAAAAAGACCCACTGATGAAGATCACACGTCAGTCCAAGGCCCCGGGGGCTCCAGGCGAGGGAAGTGGAGCTGCCCTGGGACCCCGTGACCACCCAGGATTTATTCCAGGGGCACAAGGATGGTTCAACTTCAGAACATCAATTAAAAATCGAACACATCAACAAAAATGAAAGCCACATAATCCTATCAATAGATGCTGAGAAAGCAATCGACAAAGTCCAACACCCATTTCTGATCAAAGTCCTCGAATTTTAGGGGTAGAAGGAACATACCTCAACATGAAAAAGGCCATAGATGACAATCCCACAGCCAATATTCTCGATGAAGATAAGCTGAGAGCCTTTCCCCTCAAATCTGGAACAAGACAAGGATGTCCACGGTCACCACTGCTTTCCAATGTCATACTGGAGGCACAAGCCAGAGCAGTAAGACAAGAGAAAGACATACACGGAATCCAAATAGGGAAAGAAGTAAAGCTATGACTATTTGCAGCCGATATGGTAAGATACATAGAGAACCCTAAAACTTTACGAAAAACTAATCAAAGTATTTTAGTAAAGCAGCAGGATACAAAATCAACACAAAAGTGTAACAATCCAAAGCAGCAGCAATCAACAAAACCACAAGTTTTACAATCGCAACAAAATATCAAATACCTGGGAATAAACCTAACGAAAGAGGTGAAGGACCTATACAAAGAAAGCTATAAAATATTATTAAAAGAAATAGACACAGAAATGGAAAGGCATCCGCTACTCATGGGTTGGAAAAATTAACATTATCAAAATGGCCATACTACCAAAGCAACTTACAGATTCAAAGCAATTCCAATAAAAATCTCAATGACATTCTTCAAAGAGACAGAAAAAATACTGATGAAATACATATGGAATCACAAAAAAACTCGAAGAGCCAAAGCTCTCCTGACCAGAAAGGACAATGGAGGTATTACCCTCCCAGACTTCAAGCTATATACAACAAAGCCATAATAATTCACACTGCATGGGACTGGAACAAAAATACACAGATCAATGGAATCAAATAGAGAACTCAGAAATCAATCCACATCTATATGGACAATTAATCTTTGATAAAGGTACAAAGAATATTCAGTGGAACAAGAAGAGTTCGTTCAAAAATGGTGCTGGGAAAACTGGACGACTACATGCACAAAATTGAAAACAGACTACTATCCCACACCATGCATGAAAACCAACTGAAAATGGAGAAGAGACTTGGACAGAAGACCTGAAACCATAAAATGTCTAGGAAAAAATAGGCAAAATATGTGACATGTATCTCAGTAACATTTTTAAAGATACATCCCTGAAAGCAAAGATAGTGAAGGAAAAGATAAATAGCTGGGATTACATCAAACTAAAAAGCTTTTGTAGAGGAAAGGACTCAAAAGAAACAGCCCACTGATTGGGAACAAATTTTTGCACTCCATAGAACAGACAGGGACTGAAAACAAAAATCTGCAAAGAACTCACACGACTCAACAAAAGCAAAGCAAAAAAAAAAAAAAAAAATCCAGTCAAAGAATGGACAGAAGTACTTCAAAGACACATCTACAACGAAGAAAGGCAAATGGCCAACAGGCAGATGAAAAAATGTTCAACATCCCTCAAAATCAGGGAAATGCAAAAAAAAAAAAAAACGCACTGAGTTACCACCTTACACCAGCAAGAATGGCATGTATTAAAAAAAACAGACAACAAATGTAGGCGAGGAGGTGGAGAAAAAGGAACTCTCCTACACTGCTGGTGGGAATGCAAACCGGTCCAACCACTATAGAAAGCTGTACGGCAGTTCCTCAAACTGTTAAAAATGAAGCTTCTGTAAAACCCAGTAATACCACTTCTGGAAGGTACTCACAAGACAAAAAAATCCAACAAGATACCTGCACCCGTATGTTTACTGCAGCATTGTCACGATAGCTAAGACAGACATGGAAACAACCCAGATGCCCAAAAGTAGATGACTGGATCAAATGTGGTCCATAAACGCAATGGAATACTACTCAGCGTTCAAAAAAAAAAAAAAAAAACACAGGCCACTGGCAGCCACGTGGATGGAGCTAGAAGGGATCATGCTCAGCGAATGAGCCAGAAGGAAAGAGAACAACATAAATGGCTTCACTTGTAAGAGGAACACAGGGGAACCAGATAAGGGACATCCAGGAAGGGAGGGGGAGGACAGGGGCTCAAAGGGGGGAGTAGAGAGCACAGGGGACTGTGGTGACGCTTCACGGGTGACTCTGTTGGGAAACCTACGGGGGGCACACAGTAGTGTAAAGATGTGACTAAAAATAGTACATTGACAAAAAATAGAAAATATGGCCCTAAATTAGCAAGGCTGTAATAAAAACAGAAAAAGTGTCATCTAAAAATACCAGAATGTATATTTGGAATTCGCATACTAAAATACAATCTGCATATTCAGAAAATCGAGTTTAACTGTCCGGTACCAAGAGATGCAGCAAAACATTTTGGAGACGAGAAGACAGTTCCTGGGCATCCCCTGCCCAGAGACCCCGGGACACCCTGAGGATCAGCCCCGCAGAGGCCCAGGCCCCCCCGCGGCCAGCACCGCGCCGCGGCCGAGATGCTCCGGCAGAGGGGGGGGCCCAGAAGCGCCCCGGGAGCCGGGAAGGGGTTAGAGTCCCAGGCTGAGGCAGCGCTGCGGAGCTGCTCCGGCTGCCCCGGGAGGGACCGGACTCGCCCTCAGCCGGGCTGCGGCTGCCCGTGTCCACACCGCAGGCGCCGCCCCGGCCTGGGGGCCCCGCAGAGCCCGCCCACACGGCCCCTGTGGGACCCGCACCCCACAGAGGAGCCCCCGAGGCCGACACTCGGAATCGGGACGATCGGAACCTTCAGCAGAGGGTCACATAGGGGAGCAGACTCTGGGGTCCCCTCCCTGCCCCAGCTCCCTCCTTTCCCCAAAGATTGGGGGGGGGAGAAAGCCACACACACACAACCAGTCACGAAACCGGTTTCTTTTCTGCACTGAAAGATTTCCAAGGTATGCGGGGAGCAGACACCTGCCCCCCCCAAATCTCTGGCAAGAAGCTGGTTTTGCCCGAGGGGCTGTGGTCTGGGGAGGCCCTGTGGTATTCGTCAGCTTCTCTGCCAGGGCCTCCTCCAGAGACCCCCACACTGGATAAGGGGTGCACATGTAACAGGGTGGTCCTCGGGGCGGGGGAGTGTCCCAGGCCCCCACCCCCACCTCACGCCAGAGCGATCCAAGACCCCGAGGACTGCGAACCCCAGAATGCCGGCATCACCGAGGGAAGCACGCCGCGGACTGAGGGCGGAGTTCAGCAATGGTTTGGGGCAAAAAACCAGACCTGTGAGCCTGGAGGGGGCGACTGCTCGCGGTTGAGGGTTGCCAGGTTTCGAGGGGGCCGTAGGACTCCAGCTCAGCGGAACTGGGAGGACAGAGTCACCGATTTATTCTTTATCTTCTTCCCTTCCCCTTTTGTAAACAAACCTTTTATTTTATTGTGTGTCTGCAGTTGAGTCTTATAAGTCCCTTTTGAGCGCATGGGTGAGAACCCAGCAGGCACCCCATTTCTATCGGGGCTGCCCTGTAAGTTTTGGCGCCCAGCGTGGTTGGACAGGACCCCCGTGGCTGACCCCCGGGGGTAACTCGTCTCATGCATTGGGCTCAGGACACGGAGCAGCAGCATTATGTCTCCAGTCCCGATGACTGTGTTTTGCTTTGCTCGTGTAGTTCTTTTGTGGGTGTGTTTTTGGCCCAAACGTGGCCTCGACCATCAATTTTTGCATTTTTCTACGGGACAGAAGTTTGTTCAGTTTTCTTCCAACTTTGAGTTTGAACAGCCTTTTCCCTTTAAATATTACGTCCAGTTTTATAAGCATAAACAATTCGATAAAACCTGGCAGGTGGCAATTGCTTTTGCTTCTGAGGGCATCCACGGGTGGTTTGCCAGCCATCCCCACTTTTCAGTCTGTGCTTCTGGCGCTTTTTTTGGTACTGGGCTTGAGCATCGTTTGCTACGTTGTTGTTCTGTAAGTGGCGGACGTTCTACCTCCTGTGCTGAGAATGTGCAAGAGCGAATTCAGGCGCTCGGTTCAGGCATTGGGAGTGTGAGCGATGAGACTCGCACAGCTTCTGATTCAGTTTTTGCAACTGCGCGGGACCAGATACAGATTACAAGAAATGAAAGTCATATTGCTGATTCAGTTTTTAGAAGTATGCAGACCAGATGCAGATTAAAATAAACGAAAATCTTACTGTTTTTGATTCGGCTTTTCAAAGTATGCAAGACCTGACACAAAACACCCGCCACAAATTACACAGGGCGGAAGCTCTAATAATGGCTCAGAGAAGAGATAAACCTTCCCTCCCCAGGGCTGCAGGGAGGCAGCACTGGAAGAGGAAGACTGCCTTTGGCTGAATACCCTGCACCCACCTAGACAAAGTCGTTCTTCGGTGACAATGCCGAGGGGCAGACCTCTGAGGCTCCGCAGCCCCCCGCCCTCCGCGAAGAAACCCAAGTGGCTTCTCCTCAGCTGGACAGGGCACCCACTTTGGAAAAAGGCGTTGCCCGAAGGCAGGACAGTTTCCTCTACGGCAAATACCGATGGGTGGTTCCTACGAACAAGGGCAGCCTGCCAGGTAGTTTTGGTCGCACCACCCCTGTCACGCGGCCGACCTCTTCAGTTGGAGGAGCTCTGCCTTCTTACCTGCAGGATCCTAAAAGGATAGCAAACTTGTTCACCTCAACCTTCCGCTCCCACCATCCAAACTGGGCAGATACACAATCAACGCTACAAACTTTGACTTTGGACGAGCAGAGCATGGTTCTCGGGACAGCCGGGGAGGCGGCTAGTCGTCTCCGCCAGCAGGATGCAGACGCCCAGGACCTGCGGTGGCTGTCCCAGGAGCAGAGCCCGACTGGGACCCCAAAGATGGAGGAAGGCAAATGCTGGAACTCTAGAAAGTGTCTATCGGTAGGCCTGCAGCAGGGAATTCCCCAACGAAAAAATTTTAATACAATTCTACAGCTTGAACAGCTTGCTAATGAGGACCCATCCGAGGTCCCTGAACGAATTATCCAAACGTCTTCCACCCACACGGACGTAAATCCGGATGCCCCGGAAAGTGCCCGTCTGATCTCTGTGGCGTTCATTATGAGTAGTGCCCCGGATGTAAGGAGAAAGTTAGCAGAGTTAGCAAAGATCGACGGTGTCGCAGAAAAGAGCCCGCCCCAATTGTTATAAACCTTAAATGCCAAGTCTACCAACAGAGCAGAGAGGAGACCTAAGCCTGTGACTGTTTCTGTAGAGAGAGAGCACGGGACGGAGCTTCAGGGAAACAGTGACAGAATGGGGAGGGGAGCCCGGGAAGGGTGAACCCTTAGGAGGAAACCAGGGTGCTTACTGCGGTGAACAGGGACACTGGAAATACAACTGTCAGATCACAGGAAAAAGACAAAATTACGAAAGGCGGCAGCAAACAAGGAATGAGGATTCACACAGGCGTTACAGGAGGGAATACAGGCGCAGTGCATGTAACTCACAACCAGGAGAGAGGGCAGAAGACTGATGCCGCGCAGGGCAGAGGCTCGGATGGAGGCAGGAAGAGCACAGGCAGAGGACCAGAAATCAAGAGCCAAGTGCAGAGGAAGGGAGACAAATGCTGGTGCATGGAGAAGGTTCAGATGAGGAATAGGGGGGCCCAGGGGCTCCAGTAGATCTAAAAATGCCCACTAGACGAACCCCCTCGGAGCCCCGGGCAGCACTCACTGTGGGGCACCGTCTGATTGACTTCTTGGTGGACGCTGGAGCGACATACTCCGTTTTGAACGCTAAACTGACTAAGGTGAGCAAACAGACTGTGCCAGTCAGCGGTGTAACAGGAGGGCCACAGCAGAAGGCCTTCTTGCAACCCCTGGGGTGCCAGCTGGGCACCACGCAGCTGCAGCAGTTTCCTGTACCTGGAAGCGTGTCCAATCCCGCCGCTTGGTCGTGATCTGTTAAGTTGAATGCTCAGATTCTCACCCAGATCAGACCTCACCTGCAGCTGCCTCCAGAACACGCTCTGCGGTTCCGATGCCACTTACTCAGGATGTCCCACCAAAAGGTGAAGTGTTACCTCCGGAAATCGCGGCAAGAGTAAATGGGTATGGGCTGATGGGACCCCAGGACCTGAGAAAAATGTGGAACCTGTGAAAACAGAGGTGATAGAGGAATCAGGACCCCGAGGAGGAAGCAACACCCATTAAAAGAGGAGGCCTTGAGAGGAACTGAGCCGGTATTAGAAAGACACATTCGGCCCCGCTGCTCACCATATAATACTCCGATGTTGCCAGTAAAGAAACCCCAAACAGGCGAGTACCGTTTCGCTCAGGATTTAAGGGCCATTAATGAAATTGTCCAAGATATACATCCAACTGTGCCTAATCCCTGTACCTTACTGACTGCCATACGTGGTGATTTTGGCTGGTTTTCAGTGTTAGACCTTAAGGATGCTTTTTTCTGTATCCCAGTAGATGTCCAGAACCAGTTGCTTTTTGCCTTTGAATGGCAAGACCCTAAGTCCAAAAGCACTCTCCAGTATTGCTGGATTGCGCTTCACAGGGATTAGGAATTCCCCAACTATTTTTGGGCAAATACTAGCCAGGGATCTCAGGACAGTTCAACTGAACCAGGGCATCTTATTGCAGGATGTAGATGATTTACTAATTGCAAGCCCAGACTAAGAATCTTGTCTGCAAAATACCATAGTGGTACTGAACCGCCCGGCAGAATGTGGCTTTAAAGCGTCACCTCAAAAGGCACAAATATGTAAACAAATGGTGACATATTTGGGATGAGATTAAAAAAGGCAAACGGAGCCTGATGACAGAAAGAAAACAGGTAATTTCAGCCCTTCATGTCCCAAGCAACCGAAGACAGTTGCGCGGATTTTTGGGAATGGCTGGGTTTTGCAGGATTTGGATTCTAATTTTGGATTAATAGCAAAACCCTTATATGATGCCCTTAAAGGCCTGAACTCTGAACCTTTGTCTTGGACTCCACAGTGGCAAAGGGTTTTGATGAAATTAAGGACAAGTTGATCTCAGCACCGGCGTTGGGCCTGCCAGACCTCCGGAAGCCATTCAGACTGTGTGCATGAGACAGGGAGTTGCCCTAGGAGTGTTAATCCAATTGTTGGGACCAGAAATGCAGCCTGTCGCATCTGTCCAAACAATTGGACCATACCACTAAGGGATGGCCTCCATGTTTCTGAGCTGTAGCTACCACATGCGACCTCCTACACGAGGCAGAGGAATTTATATCGGGTCAGCCCATCACGGTGTATGTGCCACATCAGGTTTTAACATTGCTGGAACGAAAAGGTGGACTTTGGTTGACTGCTGGGCGAATGGCAAAGTGCCAGGCAGCTCTGTTAGACAATGGTCATGTAAAACTGCAGATTTCTAATTCCTTGCACCCCGCTACGCTGCTTCCAAGCAATGTAGATGGACCCGAGGATGTAGCTTGATCCGTAACTGTTTGGGAACTATGGACAGAGTGTACGCCAGCCGACGGATCTGACTGACCGGCCTCTGCCAGATCCAGAGCGGGAGCTCTTCACAGATGGAAGCAGCTTCATGGACCACGGTCGATGTGTGGGATATGCCGTGGTGACGCTCCAGAACACCATAGAAGCAAGTCCCTTCCAGCAGGTACATCCGCACAGAAAGCTGATTTAATAGCCCGGACTCGCGCCCTGGAACTCTAAAGGTAAAAGGGTCAACATATTTACTGACTCAAAGTACGTTCATGATTCTCCACGTGCACGGGGCCATTTGGAAGGAGCGAGGACTCCTTACCAACAGTAACAAAGACGTTAAGCACCCGTTAGAAATCCTGGCCTTGCTAAAGGCAGTAGCTTTGCCATCAGCTGTGGCCGGGATGCACTGTCCCGGCCACCAAACGGGTGGGTCTGCCATGGCAAAGGCAACAGGGCAGCTGATCGGGCGGCTAAGGCTGCCGCCTGTTGCGCTCTCCAGGGTGCACTCATCCCTCTCGTGGACCTGACTCGGAATGTTCCGGAATGCACTGAGCGAGATGAGGGGAGAGCTCGCGAATGGGGGTTTACTGAGACTGACCCCAGATCCACTTGGAGAGCAAACTCCCAAGGACCGATCCTCCTCCCAGAGGCTCTAGTGTATCCAGTGTGCAAACATCTGCACGAAGGATCCCTCATGGGAGAGATGCCTCATTGCAGACAGTGCGCCCATATTTAAGGGGTCCATATTGGCCTGAAACAGCACGACGGATCACCTGGGGTTGCCAAATACGTGCCAGGAATAACCCCAAGACTGATCCGCACCCTAAAGCCATCGGGGTTCAAATCGAGGCAAGTGGCCTTTTGAGGACTGGCAGGTGGATTTCACACAGATGCCTAGAACCACTGGCAATTTCAGATACCTACTGGTTTTTGTGGATACGTTCTCGGGGTGGGCGGAAGCATTCCCCACCAAGTCAAAAAACAGCTTCACAGGTGGCTAAACCGCAGCTACAGGAGATAATCCCCCGTTTCGGATTGCCCTATCCATCCACACTGATAATGGGCCTGCATTTGTCTCTGAGGTTACTCATGCTGTGAGCAATGCATTACAGATCGACTGGAAACGACGTGCTGCGCGGGGACCACAATCTTCTGGACCAACCGAGAAAATGAATCACACCTGACAGAAGACCCTGGCAAAACTGTGCCAAGAGATACCTGCGCTGGGACCAGGTATTACCACGGCCCTCCTTCGGGTAAGAGTGGTACCTAGAAGTGGGCTACAACTGCGCCCCTCTGAAACTGTTTGGGAGACCCGTCCGGGCCTCAGCTCTGAAGGCCACTCTGGAAATAGACCAGGACGGCAGGAGCACGCAACATGTGAACCATCTGCAGGGGGCTCTGGCAGTCATCCACGACTTTGCCTCCTGACGAACCGCTGCGTCCCTTCAGGCCTGGAGATCAGGTCTTCCTCTAGACTTGGCAGACTGGAGATGGCCAAAACCAAGTATCAGAAAAATGGACCGGTGCACATGACGGTTCACTAAGCACACACACTTCCGTGAAATTGTGGCATAAACCTTGGGTGCATCATTCCAGAGTTAAAGCCCCAGAAGGAACTGACCCAGAGACAAAAACCCACTGGGCTTCGAACCACTGAGGACCTGAGCTGTCCAAGAAAAAGAAACTTAGATGCTATTGACTTTGTTCCCCAGCTACTGTAGCACTGTACTGCAGTGATCACTTTCTCAAACAACCCTGAGATGACCAACATGCTCTAACCAATTTTTTTTCTTTCATAATTTGGTAAATGTAAAACAGTATCAGAAATCGTGCAATTATGCTGACAGTATTTTTTCTGATGATCTGATTTTATTACACAGAAAGGCCAACAATCTTGATTTTGGTATTTCTTTTTAATTCTTTTTAATGTTGTTGTGCTATTTTTTTGTTTTTTGCTTGTTTTTTGTCCTTTTGCCTATGAGTAAAACTGCACTTGTAGGAGATCCCATGGATGACAAATGATGCCTAAAGAGATCTGTCTTTATGTTGTATGTTTGTATGTCTTTTTGTGACTGTCTTGGCCTCTAGGGGTTGTAAATTGGTTCAGATGGCGCCTACATACATAAAAATATAACGTGAGCTGGTACAAATGTCTGATAAAATATGATCTGATAATTTTTGGTCTCATGGGTTGTTTTAAAACATGTACATATATGGTTGTAATGGACGATGATCTCGTCCGGGTTGTTGATGCTGGACACAATGTCTTAAATGTCGGGATGATGGTTGTTTGTAAAATTTAAGGGTTTTTCCTGCAAAGGGTAAGATTTCAGTTATGGGTTGATGTCAACATGGTACTACTGAGTTGAGCTGGAGCTTTGAGAGATTAAATATTATTGTTGCGGCTGGTTTCTCATATTTACGACAAAGCTTCCCAAAAGTCGAAATTAAAGTAAAATTTGGTAGTCTATCATTTGCTTAATCAAAGGAAATTTTGTTGAACCTCAGTAGAGCTCCTGAGATACTCCACAAAATTTTCTCCCTTTCCTCCTGGAAAAGGCATTCGATAATTTGCCCTATTTGGTTTACCTGGTAAAGTAAAAATTTAAGGGAAGTATTGACAAAGATTCACCTTTTTTAAGTGACATGTACAAAAATGTTAACATTGGGTTTCTGAAATTTTATAACATCTTCCAGTACCTCATATGTATGCCAATTGTCAATTTTGATTGTATACTTCAATGGTTTGACATCCACAGATTGTTTCTAAAAATGTTTTAATAAAAAGACATCAATTGTTTCCAATTCATGGAACTTTTGTACAAGTTTTCCCACAAAGGATTTAATAGACTGTTGGAGATAAACCTGATTTTTGATAAGCCCTGTTTTAAATCATACTGGTGGCTTTTGGAATTTTTTTTTTGTTTTCTTCTTTTCGCTTTGATTCTGAAAAGGTTTTTGTTTTGACTGACCAGGACCTACAAACACTGTTATATTTTTCAACGGAGCTAACTTTAGTTTGCATTTTCTCTCCCTTTGATACCAACGCAGTATTAAAAATAGTGGTAGTAATTTTTACTACTCATGGTAGAGCCATTCTTCCATAATTTCATTAGGTAATTTCATCGTCTGAAGAACTGGACAACTTGAAAACATGTTTCAAGGTACCGCTTTGATGGGAATTCTTCCAGGAAGTGGAATTAGGACTGAATGAAGAAGAGAAGAACCTGTTGCTTTGTTTGCAGGGTTGCAGAGACCTCCCGAGGAGCTAAGGAAGCTACCCGCCATGGGCAGGGCTGGACAACCCGGAAAAAGCAAAAGCCCTGCGAACCTCAAGAGGAGGAAACCCCAGGGGAGTCTGGTGAGGCCTCTTTGTTCCTGAGCCTGCACGGACTGGATGTGAGTTCACTCTGGTCCTCTAGGAAGGGCTCCAATGAAGCCAGTTAAAACTGCTGCCCTGTGATTTTGTGCAAAAATAGGTAAAATGGTGTAAAAGTAAATTCAGTTTGTAAACGTTTTGCTGTACTACTGGATAAAATCGGTCTCAAGGTGGAGAGAACTTGTTTTAGATAAGTTCACCAGTATATAAATATTTTCCCGTCATTTTGATATATTTGCTGTTTTGTTTTGGTTAATGCCTCCAGATGTTATCTTTTCACATGGACTGATAAACCCTGAAAGAAGACTGCCCTAGGACTAAATCCTGTAATCTGTGCCACCATAGATATGGTGGAACAAAAATTAAAAGGGGGATTCTAAGAGGGTGGTCCTCGGGGAGGGGGAGTGTCCCAGGACCCCACCCCCACCTCACGCCAGAGCGATCCAAGACCGAGGACTGCGAACCCCAGAATGCCGGCATCACCGAGGGAAGCACGCCGCGGACTGAGGGCGGAGTTCAGCAATGGTTTGGGGCAAAAAACCAGACCTGTGAGCTTGGAGGGGGCGACTGCTCGCGGTTGAGGGTCGCCAGGTTTCGAGGGGGCCGCAGGATTCCAGCCCAGCGGAACTGGGAGGACGCGGTCACCGATTTATTCTTTATCTCCTTCCCTTCCCTTTTTGTAAACAAACCTTTTACTGTATCTGCAACTGAGTCTGTTAAGTCCCTTTTGAGGGCACCGGTGAGAACCCCCAGACATTTATGCCGGGGCTGCCCTGTAACGCAGTCGGGCCCGCAGGGGCGGCCGAGCTGACACAGCGGCGCTGGGCCCGGCGTGGGGGCATCGGGTGGACGGCACCGGAGGGGCAGAGCCCGGGGCAGCTGTGTCCTCGCGGCCCCGCGCGGCTGAAGCGGACTCGCCGCACCTGCCGCTCGTCAGGCGGAGACCAGCACCCGCCTCGGGGCCCGGCCGCTCCGCGCAGACTCGGGGCAAAGCCCTTTGCGGCCCGGACCCGCCCCAGACGGGAGCAGCAGCCCCGCAGCGCCTGCGCAGGGGAGAGGCCTGCACCGGGGGGGCCGCTCCCGGAGGGCTCGGGGCTGGGGAGGGGACGGGGCGGACGCTCCTCGGCCCAGGCTGACCCGGCCGCCCGCTGCACGCCCCTCGGCACTAAGAGTGGACACGCGCGCGCGTCACTGCTGGTCCCGCTGCTGGACAGAAAACGGAGGCTCCGACCCGTTTCCAGCAGGCGCCGAGACTGTGCGAGTCCCCCAGGGGAGGACGGGGCGGGAAACGCCTTTTCCTCACCAACCTCACGTGTCCACTGACCGCAGAAATAGACCCCGAGAGTCCACCACTGACAGCCCCGAATAGGGAAGTCCAAGTGTTGACGGAAAACTGCTCCAAGATTTTCTTTTGTAAGGGAAAGACGCCTGCGGACAAGGTGACCCCAAACTAAGGCGCCGGGAAAGGGTCACGCAGCAGCGGGTGTGGCCAGTGCACAGCGACACAGACGCGGGCAGAAGAATGAACCCAAAGAAACGTGACCCCCTCATGAGAAACTAGAAAACCACACACCACCCACTAGAAGGAAATGATGTTAAAGCAGAAATAAATAAGGGTCATTTAAGAGATGAATGAACCTAAAATTTGGTTCTTTCAAACATAAAACTGACAAGCCTCCCGCCAGGCTCACAGACTCATAGTTTTGTAACTAGAGAAATTACAACAGACACAGCGGACTCCACAGGACGGAGGGCACTTTGGACAGTGACGTGTAAACAACAATCTTGAGATGGACGAATCCTTGGAATCCTGCAGTTCCCCAAGTAACGGAAACTGAAACAGCCAATGACAAACAAAGCAATTGACACCCCACCAAAACCTGAAGCAGGGCCAGACGGTGGCACAGCGATTCCACTGAATGTTCACATAAGCTAACACCTCTGCTGCTGAGACACCGAATTTTTAGGATACTACCACACCCCTAGACCACCTCAGACAAATACCCAAACCAACACACACACTGCACTCCCATGTCCCACTGAACACAGAGTCTAAAATCCCCAACAACGTGTCACACGGAACCCAGTGATGTAGCAAGAGGCTCACACACTTGCCAACAGGGTTACTCCAAGGACAGATGGGCTGACATCGGAAAGGACGTCACGCACCACGACAAAAGGAAGAAATAAAACCGGTATGATCTATCCACAGATGCGGAGAAAGCCTTTGATAGAGTTCAAGGTCGTTTAGGATGAAGGTCCTTTAACATCCCGGGATACACCAGCACATCCTCACAAGCCACGTGACAAACCCAGAGCTGACATCTCCGAGGCGACAAACTGAGCATCTCTGAGATGGGGACAAGACAGGGACGGCCACTCTCCCCACCGTCACATGGACCTGGAGTCCCAGCGGGGCCAACTGGGCAGAGAAAAATACAAAGAATCCAGCTGGCAAAGAAGGAAGCTCTCAACTATGGAGGATGCAGTGAGAGCACCCCCAAAAAAAGACCCATCGATGCGGTTACAAGTCAATCCATGACACTCGGGGCCTTCCTGCGTGCACCCCCAGCTGTGAGGAGAAATTAGACCCATCCCATTTGCGACTGTACCAATATATTAAATACCAGGAAAACAGATGAAAGACCTACACAGGGCAAAGCACAAAACGTTCGCAGACACAGCAGACACGCCTGCTCGTGAGGGAAGAACCGTGACAAAGGCCCCTGCACCCCCAGCAACAGACTCGACGCCCTGCCCGTAAGATCTCAAAGACGTCAGGCAGAAATACAGAACAAATACTGAATTTCACACAGTCTCCAAACCCAGAAACCTGAGAGCTCCTGACATGACTGGACACGGTGGGGTGACCCTCAGCCGCACAGTGCACCCGAAATCTGGACAAGCTGCCCAGCCAGGGGGACTGGGACATCAACTCAAACCCCAAACTAGTGCGGCCGGCTCAGTCACCTCGGCAGGGAGCCACATGCAGGCTCTGAACGGGGAACGTCCCAGTAAACGGGCTGGACCTGTCAAGCCCATATAGAGAAAGTGGACGCGACCTCACGCCTGAGGCCAACACCTGTCCCAGCGGGACAGACACCTGGAGTGGAGACCTGACACCATCAGACAGACAGACAGACACAGACACAGCAACCAGAGTGAGGAGACCCCTCGAATGGGAGGAATCCCTGACGCCATGCAACTCTCTGCCAAGGACTTCAACAACAGAAACAACCAGTCAGAAACGGGCAGAAGAGCTCAACAGACGCTTTCCCAGTAGGAAACAATGGCGACAGGCTTGAGAAATGGCCAACATCACTCACTGCCACAAAAATGCAAATCAAACCACAGAGATCCCACCTCACACCTGGGAGACCAGCTCCTATTTAAAAAAAAAAAACAAACCAACCAACCAAGGCTGAGCGGGTGTGGAGGAACAGGAGCCACTCACCCTGCAGGGGGAAGGTGAACCCCCACACCCCGGCAGGCACTGTGGGCCCGTGGAGGCTCCTCAGACTAGGGAAGAGGAGCTGTCATATGACCCGGTGACCCCCAGGCCTACCCAAAGGACAGACAAGACCTGAAGACACGACTCCCTGTGTCTGCAGCAGCTCTGCAGACAGTGCCCAGCCATGGACACTTCTGACCCCAGACAGTGTATCAGGAAGATGTGGTCTGTCACTGCATGGGCGCTGTCCAGTGCCCAAAAGGTCCACTAGGGCATTTCCAGGAAAATGGATGGAGCCGGAAGAGAAGATGAGAAGTGAGAAGGTAAAACATCAGACAGTTTCATCTCTATGCGGACAGAGTCTCACGGAGGACACTGGCCAGCTGCCCGTGACCCGAGGCTCACAGGCAGGAGAGCAGCAGGGACAAGGTGACGTCCCAGGAGCTGGGGGCTGGAGAACAACGGACTGCGCCTCAGGGAGAATTAAACAGGCCCTAAAAAGAGTACAAATAGGATCATAAATGAAACAGGAGAAATTACAACAGACACGGCAGAAATCAAGAGTGATCAGACACTACTATGAACACTTATATGCAAACAAGTTCAACGATCTAGAAGAGATGGACAAATTCCTAGAACTAAAAACATCCAAAGCTAGATCAAGAAATAGAACACCTAAACAGACCAAATACGAGCAGTGAAATTAAAACAGTACTCTAACTCTCCCCCAAAACAAAAGCCCAGTACCAGATGGTTGCACAAATGAATTCTACCAAACACTCAGAAATGAACTAGTCCCCATCCTACACACACTTTTTCAAAAATTCGAGACGAGTACTACCAAATACATTTTATGAAGCCAACAGTACCCTAACACCAAACCAAACAAGGACAAAACCCAAAAGAAAACTACAGGCCAGTACTCTAATGAACACTGATGCAAAAAGCCTCAATATTTGAGCTAATAAATTCCAACCATGCATCAAAAAGATACTTCACTGCGAACAAGTGGGATTTATTCCAGGGGCACAAGGATGGTTCAACATCAGAACATCAATGTAATCGAACACAACAAAAAGAATACAAACCACATATCAATAGATGCTGAGAAAGCATTTGACAAAGTCCAACACCCATTTCTGATGAAGTCCTCGAATTCTACGGTAGAAGGAACAAACCTCAACATGAAAAAGGCCATAGATGACAAACCCACAGCCAATATTCTCAATGAAGAAAAGCTGAAAGCCTTTCCCCTCAAATCTGGAACAAGACAAAGATGTTTGGTCACCACTGCTTTCCATGTAATACTGGAAGCACAAGCCAGAGCAGTAAGACCAGAGAAAGGCACACACAGAATCCAAATAGGGAAAGTAAAGATATGACTATTTGCAGACAATATTACATACATAGAGAACCCTACAAACTTCACAGAAACTAATCAAAATAATTTAGTAAAGCAGGATACAAAATCAACACACAAAAGCCAGTAACCTTCCTGTATGCAAACAATCAATCCAAAGCAGCGATCAAGAAAACCACGCATCTTACAATCGCAAATAAAAAAAAAATCAAATACCTGGGAGTAAACCTAGCAAAAGAGGTGAAGGACCTATACAAAGAAAACTATAAAACATTATTAAAAGAAATAGACACAAAGAAATGGAGAGACATCCGCTACTCATGGGTTGGAAAAATTAACATTATCAAAACGGCCATGCTACCAAAAGCAACTTACAGATTCAATGCTATTCCAATAAAAATCTCAAGGACATTCTTCAAAGAGATAGAACAAATACTGATGAAGTTCATACGGAATCACAAAAACCCTCAAACAGCCAAAGATCTCCTGACCAGAAAGGAGAATGGAGGTATCACCCTCCCAGACTTCAAGTTATATACTACAAACCCGTAATAATTCACACTGCATGGGACTGGAACAAAAATAGACACAAAGATCAATGGAATCGAATAGAGAACCCAGAAATCAATCCACATGTATATGGACAATTAATCTTTGATAAAGGTACAGAGAATATTCAGCGGAGCAAGGACAGTTTGCTCAACAAATGGTGCTGGGAAAACTGGACGACTACATGCAGAAAATGAAAACAGACTACTCCCTCACACCATGCATGAAAACCAATTCAAAGGAAAAGAGACTTGGACATAGACCTGAAACCATAAAGTATCCTGGAAAAAATAGGCAAAACAATATATGACATGCATCTTAGTAATATTTTTAAAGACACATCCCCCAAAGCATAGATAGTGAAGGAAAAGGTAAATAGCTGGGATTGCATCAAACTAAAAAGCTTCTGTAGAGCAAAGGACTCATTAAGCAAAACAAGCAGCCCACTGACTGGGAACAAATCGTTGCACTCCATACAACAGACAAGGGACTGATCACAAACATCTACAAAGAACTCACATGACTCAACAAAGCAAAAAAATCCAGCCAAAGAATGGGCAGAAGAACTTCAAAGACACTTCTCCAATGAAGAAATGCAAATGGCCAACAGGCAGATGAAAAAAAGTTCAACATCCCTCATAATCAGGGAAATGCAAGTAAAAACCACACCGAGATACCACTTACACCAGCAAGAATGGCACATATTAAAAAAAAAACAAAAAAAACCAGCCAACTACAAAGTAGGCGAGCAGGTGGCAAAAAGGGAACTCTCCTACACTGCTGGTGGAAATGCAAACTGGTCCAACCACTATAGAAAGCCGTACAGTGGTACCTCAAACTGCTAAATGAAGCTTGTGTAATACCCAGTAATACCACTTCTGGCAATCTACCCAAAGGACACAAATTCCAAAAAGACACATGCACCTGTATGTTTACTGCGGCACTGTTCACAATAGCTAAGACATGACACAACCCAGAACCCAAAAGTAGATGACGGGATCAAGATGTGGTCCATAAACGCAATGGAATACTACTCAGCGTTCAAAAAAGGTAAACACAGGCCACTGGCAGCGGCATGGATGGAGCTAGAAGGGACCATGCTCAGCGAATGAGCAGAAGGAAAGAGAACAACATAAATGGTTTCACTTGTAAGAGGAACACAGGGGAACCAGATAAGGGACATCCAGGAAGGGAGGGGGAGGACAGGGGCTCAAAGGGGGGAGTAGAGAGCACAGGGGACTGTGGTGACGCTTCACGGGTGACTCGGTGGTGGGAAACCTACGGGGGGCACACAGTAATGTTAAAGATATGAATAATTAGATAAAATAGTACATGGACAAAAAATAAATGAATAAAAAAATACAGCCCTGAATTAGCAAGGCTGTAATAAAAACAGAGAAAGTGTCACCTAAAATACCAGAATGTACACTCGGAAGCCGCCTACTAAAATATAACCTGCGTCTGCGGAAAACTGTCCGGTACCAAGAGATGCAGCAAAACATTTTGGAGACGAGAAGACAGTTCCTGGGCTTCCCCTGCCCAGAGACCCCGGGACACCCTGAGGATCAGCCCCGCAGAGGCCCCAACCCCCCCGCAGCCAGCACCGCGCCGCGGCCGAGCTGCTCCGGCAGAGGGGGGGCCCAGAAGCGCCCCGGGAGCCGGGAAGGGGTTAGAGGCCCAGGCTGAGGCAGCGCTGCTGCTCCGGCTGCCCCGGGAGGGACCGGACTCGCCCTCAGCCGGCCTGCGGCTGCCCGTGTCCACACCGCAGGCGCCGCCCCGGCCTGGGGGCCCCGCAGAGCCCCCCCCCCCAGGGCCCGGCCCCCCACCCCCACCCCGGGGGCGCGGACGCGGAGCCCGACGGGATTTCAGGCTCAGTCGCGTCTCGGTCGCTCCTGTCCAGGGACCGCGGGGGGTCAGTGGGGGGCAGGACCCTCTGCCCGGGGGCGCGGCTGGGACTGACCCCGGCCCCCCGGCCCACACGCCCCCTGCGGGACCGGCGCCCCCCCACCCCGAGCCCCCGATGGCCAGAGCTGACTGACCACTCGTCCGTGTCCCCCGCGGGCTCGGAGCTGTCTCCGGGCGCAGGTCTGGGCAGCGCTGAGACCCCAGCGGGGCCGCCCGGCGGGACACGGGGTCCCCTGCGCTCGCCCCGTCCGCGGGGACACACACGCCTTTCGGCCCAGACGGGGGCACTTTTCGGGGCGTTCGCTTCTCTCCAGCAACTCCGCGTCCTCAGCGAAGCAGTTTCTGACCCACAAACTGGGATCCCGGGCACAGAAACTGAAATCTCCACTCACGGGAGCACCGAGGCGGCGCCTTCAGAGCCGCGGGAGCGGACACCCGCAGCCCCGAGCCTCTGCCAGCAGCTAGTGTGGGGGGGGCTGCGGGCCTGGGTGGGGGCTCTTCTGGATCCGCTTCCGGCAGGGCCACATCCAGAGTCCCCCACATCGACAGGGGCGCACAGACGGGGCCCAAAGCAGAGGCGGCAGCGCTGGCACCTGAGGGCACAGGGCCCGGCTTTGGGAGGGGCGGACCCCAGAGCAGCTCATTTCCGCCCGGCTGACTGCGGACGCGCCTGGTCAGGCGGAGACCAGCACCCGCCTGCGGGCCCAGCGCTCCCAGACTCGGGCAAAGCCCTTTGCGGCCCGGACCCGCCCGGACGGGAGCAGCAGCCCCGCAGCGCCTGCGCAGGGGAGAGGCCTGCACCGGGGGCCGCTCCCGGAGGGCTCGGGGCCGCGGAGGGGACGGGCGGACGCTCCTCGGCCCAGGCTGACCCGGCCGCCCGCTGCACGCCCCTCGGACTGTGTCCAGCGTGTCCACAGGATCCCTCAGGCCAAGCCCCCGACTCAAACAGGGAGGACGAAGCCACAAACCCGGACCCGCAGGCGCCCAGACTGTGCCGAGTCCCAGAGGGGAGGGCGGGGCGCGGGAAACGCCTTTTCCTCACCGACTTCAGGAGCCCCGTTACCGCAGAAATGAGCCCCGAGAGTCCACCCAACAGCTCCCCTCGCCTGAAATTCAACGTTGAAAGTTTTGCAAAGATTTTCATTGCAAGCACATGACACGTCCTAGTAAAGGGGCAGGAAGTGACTCCACGCTGAGGCGCGAGCTTCTAGGACCAACCGCCCTGACGAGACACAGCAGAGGCGTTCACTGAAGGCCAGTGCACAGCGACACAGACCCCGGGCAGAAGAACCAACCCAAAGAAACGTGACCCCCTCATGAGAAACTAGACAGCCCACACACCGCCCACAAGGAAATGAAGTTAAAGCAGAAACGAGACAAATGAGAAAGGTCGTCTAAGAGATGAATGAAACTGAAATCCGGTTCTCTCAAAACAGCCAGGCTCACAGAGAACTATCTTTGTAAATAAAAAGGAGCCATTACAACACACACAACAGAAATCCAGAGGACGGAGGTGACTGGACAGTACGTGCCAACAACAATCTTGAGATGGACAAATCCCTGGAATCCTGCAGTCCCCAAGGCCGAGGGGAAACTGAACCAGCAATGACAAACGAGAAAGTGACTGACACCCTGCCAAAACCTGAGGCAGGGCCAGACGGTGGCACAGCGATCCCACCAAATGTTCCCAGAGGAGCTAACACCTCTCCTGAAACACCAAATACTGAGGATACTACCACACTCCTAGAGGCCACATCAGAACAATACCCAAACCAAAGACAGCACAGTCCAGACACGGAGGCTAAAATCCTCAATAACAACGTCTCAACAGGGATTACTCCAGGGACAAGGACAGGCTGACATCGGAAAGGATGTCACACACGTCAGCAAGGAGGAAGTAAAACCCGCATGATCTATCCACAGATGCGGAGAAAGCCTTTGACAGAGTTCAAGGTCATTTAGGATGAAGGCCCTTTAACATCCTGGGATACACCAGCACATCCTCACACAGGGCCACCTCACAAACTCAGAGCTGACATCTGAGGTGACAAACAGCTTCTCACTGAGACGGGGACAACACAGGGACGTCCCCTCTCCCCACCGCCTGTCACACAGACCTGGAGTCCCAGCGGGGCCAACCGGGCCAGGGAGAAAAATACAAAGATGCAGCTGGCAAAGAAAGGAAGCTCTCACTATGGAGGATGCAGTGAGAGACCCCCCCCAACCCACCCCCCAAAAAAGACCCATCGATGTAGTTACAAGTCAATCCGTGACACTCGGGGCCTTCCTGCGTGCACCCCCAGCTGTGAGGAGATATCGGACCCATCCCCTTTGCGATTATACCAATATATTAAATACCAGGAAAACAGATGAAAGACCTACACAGGGCAAAGTACGAAACGTTGGAAGAACTGGCAGAAATGCCCTGCTCGTGATGGAGTAATAGTGACAAAGGCCCCTGCACCGCCAGCAACAGACTCAACGCCCTGCCCGTAAGATCTCAAAGACGTCAGGCGGAAATGCAGAACAAATACTGAACTTCCCACGGAGCCTCCAAACCCAGAAACCCGAGCGCTCCTGATGTACTGGACTCAGTGGGGTGACCCTCAGCTACACAGTGCACCTCAAAGCCAGACGACAGACACTGAGCTGCCGAGACAGACCGGCATTGATCCGAACCCCAAAATACCACAGCCGGTCTCAGTGGCCTCGGCAGGGAGCCACGTGCAGGCTCTGAACAGGGAACGTCTCAGTAAACGGGGCTGGACCTGTCACGTCCATATAGTGTTAGTGGACACGACCTCACGCCTGAGACCAACACCTGCCCCAACTGGACAGAAGACTTGGGTGGGAGACCTGACACCATGGACAGAGACACACAGTGAGGAGACCCCTTTACTGGGAGAAATCCCTGACGCCATGCAACTCTCTGCCAAGGACTTAACAGAAACAACCAGTCAGAAACGGGCAGAAGAGTTTAACAGATGCTTTTCCAGGAGGAAACGCAAATGCCGACAGGCCTGAGAAATCTCCACGTCACTCACTGCCAGAAAAATGCAAATCAAACCAGAGATCCCACCTCTCACGAGGGAGTCCAGCCCCTATTAAAAAAAAAAAACCCACCCAACCAAGGCTGGGCACGCGTGGAGGAACAGGAGGCGCTTGCCCTGCGGGGAAAGGTGACCCCACCACCACCCAGGCACTGTGGCCCCGGGGGCTCCTCACACAAGGGAAGTGGGGCTGCCCCGTGACCCCCAGGTCTGCCCACAGGAGAGACACGACCTGAGGAGAGTGTTCCCTGTGTCCACAGCAGCTCTGTGGACAGCACCCAGCCATGAACACCTCTGACCCCAGGCAGTGGACCAGGAAGACATGGTCTGTCACACCCTGGACACTGTCCAGTGTCCAAAAGGTCCACTCAGGTCATTTGCAGGAAAATGGACGGAGTCAGAAGGGATGATGAGAAGTGATAAAACATCAATTTCATCTCTGTGCAGACAGGGACACACGGAGGACACTGGCGGCTCAGCGTGGGCCCGAGGCCCACGGGCGGGGGAGCAGCAGGGAGGAGGTGAGGTCCCGGAGCTGTGGGGCTGGAGAACGTCGGGCTACGCCTGAGCGAGAATTAAACAGGCCCCATGACAAAGCACAAATAGGATCATAAATGAAACAGGAGAAATTACCACAGGCACAGCAGAAATCAAGAGTGATCAGACACTGCTATGAACAGTTACATGCAAACAAGTTCAACAATCTAGGCGAGATGGACAAATTCCTAGAACTATTAAACATCCTAAGCTAGATCAAGAAGAAATAGAACATACACCAACTGCAGTGAAATTGAAACAGTAGCAAGACCCTCCCCCAAAACAGAAGCCCAAACCAGATGGTTTCACAAATGAATTCTACCACATTCAGAAATGAACTAGTGCCCATCCGACACAAACTATCAAAAAATCGAGGCGAATGTACCAAATATGTTTTATGAAGCCATCATTACCCTAATACTAAACCAAACAAGGAAAACAAAAAAAGGAAACTGCAGGCCAGTATTTCTAATGAACACCGATGCAAAAATCCCGAATAAAATTTTAGCTAATAGAACCCAATATCACATCAAAAAGGTAATTCACCTCGACCAAGTGGGATTTATCCCAGGGACACAAGGATGGCTCAACATCAGAAAAATCAGTTAACGTAATCCAACACATCAAAAAGAAAAAACCACATGATCTTTGTCAGGTTCAATCCGCCCCTCCCCAGCAATAAGGGCGCTGTGAAGAATCTCGGCGAAGACGTGTGACCTTGGAAAGCAGCTCATGTCCCCACTCCCCAGACGGGCGCCGCAGCCGAATGCACCTGCAAGGGCCCAGCTCCAAATGCAGTTGCCCCACCCTTGGAATTCCTTCGCCCCGTATTAAAACCCGCCCCCTGGTTGCGGTGCGACTCCACGACCCCCGCCTGGGATCTATGAACCTCGCCCGCCCGGGAGTTGCCAATAAAGGCCTCTGTATCTTACATTCCCCTCTGCTTCTTGCCTCTTCTATCGCTCGACCTCACAATCTTATCAATAGATGCTGAGAAATCATTCGACAAAGTCCAACACCCATTTATGATGAAAATCCTCGAAATTCTAGAGGTAGAAGGAACAAACCTCAACATGAAAAAGGCCATAGATGACAAACCCACAGCCAATATCCTTCTCAACAGTGAAAAGCTGAAAGCCTTTCCCCTCAAATCTGGAACAAGACAAGGGTGTCCACTGTCACCACTGCTTTCCAATGTAATACTGGAAGGACAAGCCAGAGCAGTAAGACAAGAGAAAGACATGCACGGACTCCAAATAGGGGAAGTAAAGCTATGACTTTTTGCAAACGATATGATGATATAGAGAACCCTAAAAACTCCAGAGAAAAACTTATCAAAATAATTTAGTAAAGCAGGATACAAAATCAACACACAGAAGTCAGTAGCCTTCCTATATGCAAACAATCAATCCAAAGAAGTGATCAAGAAAACCACCCCTTTTACAATCACACACACAAAAAAATCAAATACATGGGAATAAACCTAACAAAAGAGGTGAAAGACATATACAAAGAACACTATAAACCATTAAAAGAAATACAAAGAAATGGAAAGACATCCCCTGCTCATGGATTGGAAGAATTAACATTATCAAAATGGCCATACTACCGAAAGCAACTTACAGATTCAAGGCTATTCCACTAAAAATATCAATGACATTCTTCAGAGATAGAACAAATACTGATGAAGTGCATATGGAATCACAAAAAACCTTGAATAGCCAAAGCTCTCCTGACCAGAAAGGAGAATGGAGGTATCACCCTCCCAGACTTCAAGCTATATACTACAAAGCCGTAATAATTCACACTGCATGGGACTGGAACAAAAATAGACACACAGATCAATGGAAATGAATAGAGAACCCAGAAATCAATCCACATGTATATGGACAATTTTTGATAAAGGTGCAAAGAATATTCAATGGAGCAAGGACAGTTTGTTCAACAAATGGTGCTGGGAAAACTGGACGACTACATGCAGAAAAATGAAGCTAGACTACTCCCTCACACCATGCATGAAAATCAGTTCAAAATGGGAAAGAGAGTTGGACATAAGACCTGAAACCATAAAGTATCCTGGAAAAAATAGGTAAAACAATATATGACATGCATCTTAGTAGCATTTTTAAAGACATACCCCCAAAGCAAAGATAGCGAAGGAAAAAATAGCTGGGATTACATTGAACTTAAAAGCTCTGTACAGTGAAAGAGACATCAAAACAAAGAAACAGCCTACTGAGTGGGAACAAATTTTTGCACGCCATACAACAGAGAAGGGACTGATCACAAAAATCTACCAAGAACTCACGACTTAAAAGCAAAAAATCCAGTCAAAAAATGGGCAGAAGAACTTAAGACACTTCTCCAAAGAAGAACTGCAAATGGCCAACAGGCATATGAAAAAATGTTCAACATCCCTCATAATCAGGGAAATGCAAATGAAAACCGCAATGAGATACCACCTTACACCAGCCAGAATGGAACTTATTAAAAAACAAACAGGCAACAACAAATGTTGGCGAGGAGGTGGAGAAAAAGGAACTCTCCTACACTGCTGGTGGGAATGCAGACTGGTTCAACCACTGTGGAAAGCTGTATGGCGGTTCCTCAAACTGCTAAAATGGAGCTTCCGTATGACCCAGTAATACCACGTCCGGGAATCTACCCAAGGGACACAAAAACACTAATCCAAAAGGATACATGCACCCGTATGTTTATAGCAGCACTGTTTACAACAGCTAAAATATGGAAACAACCCAGATGCCCCAAAATAGATGACTGGATCAAGAAGATGTGGTCCATAAACATAATGGAATACTATTCAGCGTTCAAAAAAGATAAACACATGCCATTTGCAGCGACATGGATGGAGCTAGAGGGATCGTGCTCAGCGAAATCAGCCAGAAGGAAAAGACATCGAATGGTTTCACTCATAGCAGGAAAACAGGAGAACCAAGTAAGAGACACTCAGGAAGGGGGGGAGGGCTCTAAAGGCGGGACAAACAAGCACAAGGCACTACGGTGACGGTTCCTGGGTGAATCGCTGGTGGGAAGCCTACGGGGAATATACAGTAATGTAAAAGATGAACTTTAAAAAAGTAAAAATGAACAAAAAATACAGTCCTAAATTAGCAAGACTAATAAAAAAAAAAGTGTCACCTAAAAGTACCAGAATGTATACTCGGAAATTGCATACTAAAATATAATCTGCATCTTCAGAAAATTGAGTCTGTCTGGGCCAAGTGATGCAGCAAAATATTTTGGTATTTTTGCTAAACATGGAGCTTCCATACGACCCAGCAATCCCACTTTTGGGAATTTACCCAAAGGACACAAAAACACTAATCCGAAAGGATACATGCACCCGTATGTTCATTGCAGCACTGTTCACAATAGCAAAGGTATGGAAGCAACCCAGATGTCCAAAAATACGTGACTGGATCCAGAAGATGTGGTACATATACACAATGGAGTACTATTCAGCATTCAAAGAAGATAAACACAGGCAATTTGCAGCGACATGGATGGAATTAGAGGGATCATACTCAGTGAAACAAGCCAGAAAGAGAAAAATATCAAATGGTTTCCCTTATAACAGGACTATAGGGGAACCAAATGGGAGAGAGACACGGCCCCCGGAAATCCGGGGGCCGGGTTTCCCCTCCGTCCATCGTGGTGGTCTCCTCTGGCCTGTCCCCTGGGCGCCAGGCATTTCTGCTTTTGCTGTGTCTTCCCCTTTGAAGGTTTGGTCCATTTAAGAAAACTATCAAATTACCTTGGTCTTACTAGTAGCCTACGTGAGACGCTTTACTGGTCGGTTCGAAAGAAAAACTTCTGACTTGCTGGGCCTGTAGAAAGACTTTAGCCACCTATTAAAAATAAACTCGATAAACTGTAGGAAAATACAGCTATTTGTAAGCTAAATTACAAACCTCAGATTTCTAGCTAATAGAAGGCAAAATAAGAGCTTCATCTATTGCCTTTCTCATCCTCACGGTCTATAGATAAGGTGGTTTTGTCGCAAGGGGCCCAGTTCCCTGCCTGGTTTGGACAGAAACAAATGCTTTGAAACAATCCTAGGTTTTCTCTGCTTATCTTTAAAATTGTTCTGGTCTTTGTCCTAGATCTTGGGTAATGGTTGAAATTGGATCCTTATTCTATGTAAGGATTGTAACGTCTATCATTGGAAATCCTGACATAAAAATCGACCAAAAACATAAATGGGTGTATCAGACTTAAAAACCCAAGTTATTTAAAAACGGAAGTTATTTCAAAACTAGGTTGTTTAAGATGTCATTCTAAGCCTCTGAGATTTAAAAAAAAAAATTTGTTCTGGCCTTAGGAATCCAACAAATTCTGTTTACAACTACTTTAAAGCCAAAGAGCCACTCTTAAAAATGCAAAGTTAAGGTGGGTTTCAACTATAGGAGTTGCTAAACAACTGAAATTCAATCAGTAACAGGTTTCTCAGTTATTTTACTAAATTTGTGAAGACATGTTCTCTTAAAATTAGTACACATGGCCACAATTTTAAATGCAAGTCAGGAGATCTCATTTTACCTCCAGGGGGTTAATTATAAACTGGCACCTAAATAAGTTCTGACAAAAATTGAGAACGCGATTAAGATTTTTGGTAAACTAGTTCAAAATCTAATGATTCAAAGCTCATGCCTTAAAGTTATAATGTTGTGTATTAATATTTTACATTAAGTTTACTAAAAAAAACTCATGGTATTCAACTAAAAAGATTAATTAACCTGATTTTTCAATGTCTATACCTAGACAACTCTTAAGAGCTTTTCCAGGAACACAAATCTGCTTATCTCTTTAAAAGGAACTTTTGTTTTTCCTCATAAAAAACATTTTAACTTTCTTCCCCTGGTCCTAGCAAAAATCAAGATGGCATTAAAGCCAAGTGGACAAACTACTCCTCCGTACTGAGTCGCATGTATATAGAAAATGTACATGGTATTAAGTCTAATTTTTTCTTGCTTTTATCAACCTAATACTTGTTCAATTATTCACCAGCCTGGAAAAAACTTGGTGTGTGAAACTGTTCCATTAGCAACCCTGCGATTCTGAATTTCAGTCCTAAAAAAATACAACTGGTAATGTTAAATCTTTCCTTTTCATCATCATTTCCTGAAATCTCTGGTAATAAACTAAGATTTACTAAGTTAGATAATTTGTTTCATATCTATAATCACTTTATCTAAATTTATTAAACTTTCAGGTCTACCTTTACTCCTTATTGTAAGGAAACTATGAGGTCTACTTCTGCTTTTATTATAAGGAAACTAAAGTGTTATACAAAGGCAAAAGAAAGTGTTAAAGGTCTGAAAAAGGTATTAGAAAAAAACTTCACATGCTTAAATGACTTCTTAAGTTTAATATTAGCAGCAGACTTATGTAAAAAGCCATTATTAGTTTCTTTTTCATCTGCAAAAAGACTCCACAGCATTCGAAATCTGCCTCTATGAACCTGAACAACAAAGATGTTTAGGTAAAGTAATAATCTTGTTACTCTTATACCCTCAGGTTTGGTTAACTGAAAAATCTCATCCTATCAGCATTGCTAGCCTTGCCTGTCAACAAACGGACGTGCTCGTAAAGCTTTGTTACCGGGTAAGACTCTGTCAATCTAAGTTTGCTGACCCTGTGACACTTCCCTGATGTTAAACTTCTAAAATATTAACCCTTTGCACTCGAGGCTTTTTTGCGTGGGCTACCAGCCACTCGAGACGATTTCAGCTATATCAGGGAAGCGTTTTACAGGTACTTTGAAATCATGTTACACTCAAACGTATACAATAAAATTTCATCAATTTTTACATTGAATACAACAAAATCTGTTAAATATTACACTCTAGTTTTTGTGTGATATTTAGTCAAACAATCCCCAAGAGGCAGCCTCGGTTTGTCAGGACACGTATCAGTGCTAAGCTGAGACTAATCTAAGAACTGGCTGAGGACACAGGCCGAGCCTGGCCCACGAAAGTAATTGCGGCAAGAATCTCTTAGCACACATGGGAAATAAACACATCGACCTCCAAACCGCTGGGCGCCCCAGCTGCGCCACTCGAGTGGACGCATTAAACCGCCGGGCGCCGGAGCGGCGCTGCGTGAGTGCAAAGGGTTAACGTCTTCAAAGACGTGAAGAGACAGCCAGAGTGTTTTCCTCGTGGAAAACCAAAGTGGCCCATTCGAATATACGGCTGCCCGCGGGTGACGCCGCCAGCAACAGACGTGTGCAGAGGTGTTCCCGGGCTCGCCTTGCTAATGGCCGGTATATTCTAGTACAATCTCATCGGGCAAATCTGACTCAAGCACGCACGTCGCGCTGTCACACATCCTGGCCTGCTGACACTCAGGTTGCAAGTTTTTCTGCTATTCGCAGAGGTTGTCTACAGCAGTGGCAAATCATTTTTGATGAGTAAACTGGAACGTTTACTTCTCCCAGCATAGAAAACTCAAGTTAGCACTTCCTGGCAATGTCTGCGCGAACCCAGCGACTCCCCTCCCTCCCCAGCACGGCAAGGGAGGCTTCGGCAGAAGCAGGCCCTTCGTGAGTCCTCAGATCCAGCCTGCAAGCAGCAGCCTGACGCTTCGGGTTCTCAGGCCACCGGGGGCAGGAAGTAACAGGCCCCCTCAGGAGACCCCAGGACACTCTGGCCCACGAGGACACGTGCGACGTCGGCTCCCAGGGCCGGCCTGCTCCTCTGCTCAGAGGCCCCCCAGAGGCCTCGTGGGAGACTCCCCGAGGAGGTTCCAGAAAAGCCGATCTTAAGAGCAGTTAAAATTCTGCTCTTCCCGTGTCGGCACAAGCAACTGGCCGTGTTCGCTACGACGACACTGAACCTGTCGGATTTTCCCCCCACACCATCGGTAAAATTCCAGTGAGGATGAAGGCAACTCGGCTTTCAGTAACTTATTTCTGGCCCTCGGCCTCCGATCGGACGAGCTGGTCCGTAAGTCCGCTCCGCCAGCCCGCCCCCCGCAGACTCCCCGCCAGCCCGGCCCGTTCCGGCACCCGCCCTGCTCAGAAGTGACGCCACAAACCCGCCTCCGTCATACTCGGGCAAGACCTGAACGCTGAGGAGAGTGGGGCCCCCAGTGGCCTAACCCAGTGGCCCCCAGTTGCCCCACCCGCTGCTCCTGAGCTCCCGACCACCCTCCGGCCTCGCCCACCGCCCTGTCCCTGACCAGCTGACCCCGAGTCTTCCCCGCCCTGGAGCCTGCGGCTTTCGCCTCACGCCAGCACTTCGGGGTCCTTCGTGTGTGCTGCCCACACAGGCCTCAGGGACTGAAAACCGCACCCCCGCCAGGAGCAAACAGCCATCACAGTGCGGCCCGACAACACTCCGGACGGGTGTTCCCACGTCACGCTCCCAAGGCCTCGGTTTATGCTCACCTCGTTAGCAGCCCTGACCGTCGACGGCTGGCCCCCAGTGACCACACGTGGGCAGGGCCCCAGGCCGCTGCTCTCAAGCCTCACGCTCATCTCAGCCTCAATGTTTCTCCCGACCAGAAGGGGAGCCCTTCAGGTTCAGACTCCTCCAGGAAGAGGGCGGCCCCACCCGGGACAGCCTGTCCAGGGGCCCCGGCCTTGCCGTCTCCTCCAAACCAGCCCTGCTGGGTTCCTCAGGGAGACCAAATCCCAGCGTTCGGGAGGTCAGGCCCCGGCCCCTGAGCAGCCACAGAGAACGTATCTCCGCCCTTCAGCCGGGGTCTGGCCGCAGGCAGAGTGGGGGGATGATGGAGAATCAGGATAAACTGCACAGGAGGCGCCCCAGCCCAGAGACCGGCTCGCCCGGCCGGGGCTGGGGCGCGGTCGGCAGCCACTGACCAGCCACGGGACCGGCCCTGGGCAGGGGTCAGGCCCCGTGGGCGGGTCAGGGGCGCCGAGGGCCCTGGGCTCTCTGGCCCCTTCAGAGTCTCCAGTTTCTCAATCATAGCAGGCCAAGCGCCCCCAGGAGAGACTACCAGGGCGCGGCCTCAGCCCGCTGGGCCTCGGGGGGCCTCTCGGCACCGACCCCTCAGCAGGGGCAGCACCCCCTGACCACGCGGGCCTCGGCACACCTGCCCCTGGGGCAGCCCCTGTCCGCTCCGTCCGCACCAGTGTCCAGTGTCCTGTCTCTTCCGTAACAGCCTGCCCTTCCGGACACGGCCAACACCTGTGTGGGGGGACTCGCGACTGGGAGCTTGGGGAGGCCGTTCCCACAGCGACCCGAGCACCCCGCTCCCGACCCGGCACCTCCAGAAATGCCATCACCGCGGTCAGCGGCTGCGGCCCAGGCGTGAGGGGGACGCAGGGCGGGCGAGAGCTCGGCCCCCGGGAGCCGGCACACAGGTCACCCAGGCAGCGGGCCTTGAGGGGCGCTCCCTGCACCCCGGCTGTGGGAGCGTGGGGGTCGGGTCCTCCAGGCACTGGACAGAAGACAGATGCCCTGCGGGGGAGCTGAGCGCCCAGAGTCAACAGACACGCCCCGCAGGGGAGCCCGAGCCCGACAGCCCCTCATGGGGTGCAGGGACGACCTCACCACCCGAGCGTGAGCTCCAGAAGGACACACCGTGGATGCAGGACCGGCCGGAGGGCCCCCAGGCGGCTCCTCCAGACGTACTTGGGGCCGTGGGGCCGCGACTCAAAGGCGCCGACCGAGGCACAAATGAAATGCAGGGCCCACGCCAAGCAAGTTTTCTGCGCTGCTAAAAAAAATTAAGACCCTTCAGAGAAGGCTCATGTGACACGCAAACCCCGCACAGACTCAGGCAGGAGAACGACGTCCACCAAACGGAGACGGCAGCCGAAAGACCCTTCTCCACCCCGTCGGCCACAGGCCTGGGGAAGGTGCTGGGGGGAATCAAGTCAGCTCCCCCATGACCGACCCCCCACACCCGTGGGGCCAGGAACCACCAGAGCGGGGAGGGAGCGTAACAAGCAGCCCTCAAACGCTGTTGGCGGGGGACCGACCGGCCCCTCTGAAGGCTGTGGCGGCTCAAGAGGACTGGTAGCTCTACCGTGCGCTCCAGCTGTTCCTCTCCAGGGTCCACCTGAGGAAGCAGAAGCTCCTTCTAGGGGCACAGGCACCCCGGCCCCCGCAGCACTACTCAAGAGATGAGAGGTGGAGTCACCCAAGTCGCCCCCAAAAGTTTAATGGATCCAAAGGCGAAATACAGAGTGGAGTACTACTCAGCTATGAAAAAGGTTGTCTCACCTAGAACGTCTTTGCCTCTGGTGACAACAGGATGGACTGAGATTAGGCTAAGCAAATGTGCCAGACCAGGACAAAAGCTGATGGTCACTCACACGGAACAGAGTAAACCTGAGAAAGGCCAGAACCGAGCTCCAGAAGCCTGAAATAGAGGGGGAGGGGCTCTGGGGAAGGATCAGAGCTCGGGCTGGGTGGGCGGAGGGACCTCTGCAGCGTGAGAACTCGCACCTGCGGTATAGTTCACGCTCTAAACACATGCGGGAACGTGCCACACGCGCGGCCGATGCACGTCCGGTCGCACCCCCGAGGACAGACCTGGGCAGACGAATACCACGAGGCCCCAGATTCCCCTTAGCTGAAGTGCGGTTCAGCCTCCCCGGAGGGGAATTGGGACCAGCCCTGGGGACAGCTCTCTTCCCCCGAGGTCAGCGCGTGCCTCTCGCCGCCCCATCTGACTGACCGCCGCAGGCCTGCTCGTGAGCTGGACGCCACTGCTCAGGCCATCGGCAGGGAGCCTCGAGTCCCCGTGGGCCTGACGCCGCCTGAGCCGTCCCGTCTGGCAGCGTCAGGCCCGAGGCCTCACGCCTCAGAGCTGGGCAGCGACCGGGGCCCTGGCCACAGCTGCGCGCCCACCTGCAGGTCCGAGCATCCCCAGGACGCGCTTGAGTCCCAACCCCCGCCCCAGACGCCTGGACTAACGCGTCCAGAGTGGCCTCCTGCTGGGAGCACGCGGCCCATCCCCTCCTGCCCTGTGCCCGAGGCACCCCAGATCAGCGACCGCCAGCATAAGCTGACAGCAATGACCATCACAGCATCGAGAAGACGAGGTCCATAAGCACAATGGAATTCTATGCAGCGTTCACAGAACACATGCAGTTCGCAGCAACATGGAGGGAGCTAGAAGGGATCATGATCAGTGAAATAAGCCAGAAAAAGTATCCAATGGTTTCACTTATAACAGGAATATAGGGGAGCCAAATAAGAAAGCGACACTCAGCAGGGAAGGAGGGGAGGGGGAGGGCTCACGAGGGGGGCAGGGGGGAGCACGGGGGACTATGGTGTTGGCTCCACGGGTGAGCAGGTGGTGGGGAACCTGTGGGGAACACAATAATGTAAGATATGAATAACAAAAATAAATTATATAAAAAAAAAACCTGCAACAGAGACCCTGCCCCAGCAGTAACCAACCCCAACAGGCGCCTCCTCCCCAGCAAGAACCCAGCAGCGGCCTCCCATAAAAACCCGCTTCCCAGTCTCCTGGCCCACTGCAGCCCGACACACGCCTCCTGCGGGTGCCTTTCGTTACACACGGGTCTGGACAATCCTTTGGCCCCTCAGCAGAGGACACCCTGGGTCTGGTCACTGGCTATTCTCTGTGGGCGCCTCCAACCCGACGTTTTACAAAACAGCCCCCACAGTGCCTTGCGCTGTATGTGACAGCTCGTGGGGCATCTTTAGCGCTCTTCGTCATCTCAACTCTGTCGTCCTCAGCAAAGCTCACTGCTGCAATTATACATTCAAATCCAGGGCCCAGGACCTCAGCTCTCAAATCCCAGCGAGGCGGCCACGTGGCTCCCAGCAGCAAACAGGTCAGCAGCTGGGACGTCGTCAGCTGCACCGTTTCTGCGCAGCAGAGCAACAGGAACCCAAGCGGACACGGAGGAGGAAACAGAACTTAAGATCAGGCTAGACCCAGACCCCCAGGAGGCGGGGAGGGTCAGCACCACTGCGGACACAGCTGCGGCAGGCCCCGGCCCCACAGCCCGGCAGCGGCAGGCCGGGGTGAAGACGGAGACTGAGGCCATCTCAGCATCTCTGGGCCCTTTCAGGCCCTCCAGTTTCTCAAAAGCAACAGCCAAACCACTCCTGGAGGGGCGGCCCCTCCCGACCGGAAGAGACTATCAGGGCGCGTCTCTGCCCAGCTCGGCCCAGGCAGGTGCCCTTCCAGCAGCTGCCCCTCTGCAGGGGGGTGGCCTCCTGCCTGCCCGAGGCCTGCTCAGGACCCGCAGGCCTCAGCAAACCTGCCCCTCCCGGGCGGCCCGTCCTGCCCGCTGGTGTCTGGGCAACGCCCCAATAAGCCTGCCCTGCAAGTATCGCGGGGTCTCCGCCTCGCGGAGAAACTCGCGGTGCCGCGGAGGGGACCCCAGGACCCTGTTCACAAAGCCAACTCCACGAACCGTCGGGGAGGACAGACGGCCTGGACCGACCGGAGGGGCTCCGGACCCCTCCCCACCTCAGTGCGCCAGGAGCCAAGGACGGCGACCCCATACGCACAGCACCCGGAGCGCTGGGCGCCGAGGGGGAGTGAAGCCGCCAGGCTTGGTCTGACCAGACATGCGCGCCTGGGGGGCTCTTGGCTGTCCGTGGGGCTCCAGCTCAGCGGAACCGGGAGGACACATTCACCAATCTGGTTTTTCCCCTTTTGTAAATAAGCCATTAGTTTTATCGTGCGCGCCTGTTGAGTCTTATAAAAGTCCCTTTCTAAGCGCACGGTGAGGGCTCAGTCAGGCACCCATTCTACACGGGGCTGCCCCGGAACAACTCCCTCCCGGCAGAGGGAGAAACCCGCACCCTCACCGCAGGGGCCTCCCGGCAGGTGTGCACAGCGCCCGACTCCACCGGCAGCCGCGCAGCGCAGAAGAGTGGACAGACGCTCCCCAAGGAGGAAACGCGGACGCCGCGGGCTCCCGAAGGTTCCACATCGCTGTCAGCGAAACGCGGAGCCAAACCACAGGGAGAGCCCGCAACCCCGCGGAGGGTACGCGCCGCCCGGAGGGGGGGCCGAGCCCGCGGTCCTCGGCGCAGGCGGCCGGCGGGAGCCCGACTCCCCGAGCCCCGCAACGAGCCAAGGCCCCAGCAGCTGAGGGGTCAGGGGTCCGAAACGAGGGGCGGGAGGGCACCGGCGTCCGAGCAGTTTCGCCGTCTGTGCCGAGCTGCAGCGAGGGGCGCGGCCCGAGGTGGGCGCACGCCCGGGGGACAGCAAGCGCCCCAGAAGCTGAGGCGGGGGAAAAGCACAGAACGGTGCCTGGGGCAGATGGGCGCGGGCGGGTGCGGCCACGGAGCGGCCACCAGGCGCGGGGACTCCCAGCCACGCTGAGCGGCGAGGGCCGCCTCGGGCTCAGGAGACCTGGTCCGCTCAGCTAGCGACACCCCGCCCTGAGGCCGCGCAGCCCCAGCCCTGGCCCTGGGCGGAGCAGTGGCCCCAGAGGGGACCCCACGCTCGGCCGACGAGCCCTGCTCCCTCCCTGCGGAGGGTGGCTCCAGCTCAGCGGCACTGGCCAGCGGCGGGGCCCAGAGGGCCGGCCCCAGGCAGCTGCCCCCAGCCTGTCCCTGACCTGGAGGTGGGCAGCGGGCCAGGCCCTAAAGCGGAGCCTGAAGACACCGAGCGCCCGCAGGCCCTGGCCACGCCCCCGCCGAGTGGGCGGCAGGACTAGGGGAGACGCAGCCGGGCGCCCCGACCAACGGTTCCTCTCCAGACCGCCGCCTCCAGGCAGCCCTCCTGACTGGACCTGGAGGGGCGGGATGCAGGTGGGACAGGAGGCGCCTCACCCTCCCGCCTCGGGGCGCCGCTCGGCCCGCCTGTCACATGCCCCTTCCCCGACACGCTCCCTCCGCTCACCCCCACTCAGACTCAGCTGACCAGCAGCTGGCCGCCTGCCAGCAAGGGGCGACGGGCGGGGCAGGCTTTGTCCGGGGCCGAGCACACAAGGCCGACAGAAGCCGGGGACCGCGCCCCCGCTGTGATCCGCAGCTCCCGACCAGCCTCCTGGGGGTCCCGACCAGGCTGCGGGCAGCAGACCCGCCCTCCGACCGCGTCGGGCCGCCGATGGGGGCCGTTCGTTGCAGGACGGACAGCAGCCAGCAGGCGCCGGGAGCGGGGGGCACAGAGCCGCCTGCAGGCCCCATGTGGGGAACGCCCCGTAGGGAGGTTCTCAGAAGCGGGGACATCTGAGGCAAGGTTTGCGAAAAGCAAGATGGACAGACGCGAGGCCAGCGGTCCGTCAGCACCGGCTGCAGAGGCCCGAGGGGAGGCGCCTGCAGGGGCTCCGCCCCGCCCCCCACTCCCCAGCCCTAGGCCGCCCCTCGCGCAGCCTGAAGGGCAGCGACCCCCTCGGGATGACACGCAGACCCCAGCTACGCGGCGGAGACGCCCAGGCCCTCCGAGCGCCGCCAGCACCGGCCCTTCCGGGGCCGCCCGCCCCAGGCGGGCGAGGGGGGCTGGGCCCCGCCCCCACCGCCAGGAGCACGCCGTGACAGGCGTTGGGGCTGGGGGCGCCCCGGGGGGACCACTCGCGGCTGTGAGGGCGCAGCGCCGGGAGCGGGAGGCGTCTCCCTGGGCAGATGCAGAGGGAGCTTCGACACCGAGCTTGGACGTGGGGCCTCCAGAAGGTGGACAGAGCACCCCCAGGTGTCCTGCCACCGGGCTCGCGCCCTGGCTGTTGCCGAGCAGGGAGCTGGGCTGGCCCCACCTTCCGGCCTGGGGACGGCCCCTCGGGGCACACGCACCCCCTTGCATCCCGTCCTCATCCTTAGCCGACTGCCAGGGCATCAGGGTCTCATTTGGGGGTGTCTCAGCCTCTGCACTGTGCTCAGAGGAACAGCTCTGGGACATGATGGGGCGCGCAAGCCGGCGGAGCAGCCGGGCAGCCTGGCGGGCCACTGGCCAGCAGGGCACCGGGAACAAGGAAACCGGCAGACAGAACTGGGCAGAGCCGGCACACGGGAAAATGCTCAACCCCACTCAGCAGGGACATGCAAGCCCAAACCACAATGAGGCCTCCCTGGGGGCGCAGGGGTCAGTCGCAGCACTATGGAGCTATCGCAGCCATTGCAGCGCGAGTTCGATCCCCGGCCAGGGAGCTTCCCACAGGGCGCAGCAGACCTGTCTCCCCACTGCCCCCTCAGCAGTGTTTCAATCTGCCCGTTCTGCTCCCCACTCTGTCTCTGGGGAGTCCTCTCATCCCCCCACCCCACACCTCTTGCCTGCACCCCAGCTCTTATGTGCATAAATAAAACCTCTAAAAAAAAACACCTACAATGAGACCCACCTCACTCCAGCAAGAACAGCCCACATTAAAAAAAAAACCCCAAACCCCGAAACAAAGGCAGGGCAGGTGTGGAGAAAAAGGAGCCCCTCACTCTGGTGGGGGGAGGGCGACCCTGCCTGGCTGCTATGGAGACCCGTGTGGCGGAGCCTCACCTCACTGACAATGGAGCTGCCCTTCGACCAGTGATTCCACCCCAGGAATCTACCCAAAAGGTCACAAAAACACTAATTCTGAAGGAAACCTGCACCCGTTTACTGCAGCCCTGTTTACAACAGCCGAGACGCAGAAAGAAGCAGTGTCCAAAACAGGACTGCGCAGATGTGGGACACAGCGGAACACTACTCAGCCGTCAAGAAGAAACTCGGCCACTCCCAGCAGCAGGGAGGGAGCTGAGGCGGCGCTGCCCCGCGCAGCAGTCAGGAGGGAGAGAGAAGCATCCGCCTCACTTACGGGGCGGTCGGGGAGGCAAACCAGGGATGGGGACAAGCTTGCAGGGAAGCTACAGCTCAGACACCACCGGGCGGGCGGGCGGGGAGGGGGAGCAGACTAGGCGCCCTTCACCGGGGCTTGGGGGGATTTATGGGGATTACACCTGAGGGGAGAAGTCAAGCACTATTCAAAAACAACGATGTAAAAATAGATATAAAACAAAACCCTTTCCTCACTCCCCAAAATAGAGAACCGGGTGGGACCCCTCCTGTACAGAAGGCCCCCCAAGCCCGACGCCCAGTCCTGGAAGCCGCCAGAACAGGCTCCAGCGGCAGCCCCCTCCCCGGCGTGTTCGGCAGACCCCGTTCTGTCCCGCGGTCCCCTTACCCGCCTCACCCCACAATTCCCCAGCAGGCCATGCGGCCCCCCGCGCAGGAGCCCTGGGGACTCCCCAGGAGCCTTCCCCCTTCCGCCCCGCGGCAGGCGGCCAGCTGCGCTCCTGAGCGCCCTCCCCAGGCGGCTTTGGGGCCACTAACCCCGCGCTTGTGCTCAGGAGGCGGCCAAGACGTCTGCGGGCCACAGTGCGCCCTGCGCCCCACCCTGCGTGCTGTGGACCCTCACGCTGGCCCCTTCTCCCGAACCCCAGCGCCACGCCTCACGGCCGCCACCCTCCATCTGACCCTTCGCTAGTCAGGCCGGCTGCAGGCGCTCAGGCCCGCGCCGCCCTGTCCCCACCCCGGGCGGGGCGGGGGGCGCCACAGGCAGGCACCCGGCTTCCAAGACGCCCCTCCCGGAGGAGGGCCAGCCTCCCCCGCCTGAAGCCGCGGCGCCCCTCTGGCCTCCGGCGCCCGCCGGGCAGACACCCTCACAAGCCCACCGGAGGCGCCGTCACCGGCCATCCGGGACGCACAGGCGAAGGGCCGGCAGAGGGACAGGCTGCAGAGGCCAGCTGGAGGGGTGGCCGAGGGCACGAAGCCAGGAGCAGACCACAGCCTTATCCCAGGGCGCCCTGAGGTCCGGTTCCACTGCCTCAGCTGGCCCCACAGCGCGCGGACCCCACCCGGGCCCCTGCAGGGCAGGCGGGGGCGAGCACAGCCCAGCCGCAGGCATCCGCCAGGCTGGACCCCGAGGCGCCCCGCCCCCAGGCCCCCCAGCAGACCGAGGGCAGCACTCGCGAGAGCACCCCCCACCCAGGAGCTCAGTGCAGACGCCCCAGCCTGGGGGCAGCCTGGCTTCCGACGCCCGCCCACGGCCCACCCGGCTGGGACGCGCTTCCCCGACAGGGTCTCGAGGAACCACTACGGCCGGCGAGGAGTCTTTGGGGACACCTTCCTCTCCCCCATCAAGAGCCCCGCGACCCCTCGCACGGGGCGGAGCCAGCACCCCCAGGAGGCCTCCCACCTGCTGCAGGGGTGGGGGAGACCCACCCAGAGCCCGCAGGACGCCATCAGGCCTGCACACCCGGCCTGACTGCAGGCCCCGGCCCGGCCACACTGAGGCGCTGCCAGGGGCAGCAGTCAGACAGGCTGCCCGAGGGACGGTGCGCCCTGAGCCCAGCTCAGCTCTCAGATGGGTCCGTCCGCCCCCCAGAGCTCACGGGGCCAGGGCCACGCTGGCCGGCCCAGGATTGTGACCGACAGGCCATCGCCCTCAAAGCCGAGTGCAAGGGGGGGGCCACGGGAAGAAAGCACCAAAGGACCAAAGGTAGTGGAAGTCTGGGGGAGCAGTGCATGCACTAGGGTGGCCAGACCTAACGGGGTACCCCAATATTTTAATTTTTTTAAACAAGCTAGGGTACAGGCCAGAGACGTGGGGCGGCGAGAGGGCTCACCAGAAAGAGTGGGGAGCAGAACAGGCGGATCAGAAACACTGCTGAGGGGAGCAGCGGGCGAGGCAGGAGAGGTCTGCCGCGCCATGCGGGGATCTCCCCGGCTGGGCGTCGAACTCGCATTGCGCTGCCGACAGCTCCACAGTGCAGCGCGCAACCGCTGCGCCACCAAGGAGGGCCCGGGGCACCCCAATATTATCAGCTAATTGGCAGGAATACATCTCGCCACAGTGCCACGAACAAGTCAACACCTGTGCATGCGGGCGGCCAGCGGAGGCAGGAAAAGCCAGGGCCCGGCAGGGCAGGGCAGGGCAGGGCATTCACGCCCTCCTCACGCTCGCCGAAAGTCGCGGTTTTCAAGACAGAATAAACGGGCTCCCTCCCGCTGCTCTCTAAAGAACCAGGCCCTGCGGCCCCGCCCGCTGTGGGGTGTTTTAACTGGCCTCTGCCCCTCCCCTCGGCCTGCAGAGCCGGAGGCAGCCCCCCCTCCTTCGCTTCCGCCTGGCCTGCCGTCCCCACCGTCCTGGAGGAGCCGGGGCCCGAGGCCCGCCCAGCCCCCAACGCAGCTCCCCAAGCCCGGAGGCGGCGGGCAGTGCCGCGCAGGGGGACGCCCCAGCTGACCGGGACACGCGGAGGGCGTCCCCGTACCTGCCCAGCCAACCCCCGGGGCACACAGCTGCCACCCGGCCCCGCCTCACCCACTTCTGGGCCGGGACTAAAGCGCTGAGCGGGCAGCCGAGGGGCAGCGGCCGCAGCCCAGCCCTCGTCTCGGTGCGCAGCCGCGGGGTCTGGGCTCTGGCTCTTCCTGATCACGCTGCGCCCTGCAGGGGCCAGCTGAGTCCACTCGCGGGCCCTCACTCTGCCCTCCAAGCCCACCCTGCTCCACACGGCCTGCCCGCCGCTGCGGGTGATGGCGAAGCAGCCTGCCCAGAGCGGGCAGCTCGCCCTACGCAAGGGGCCTCCGCTGGCCACTCCCGGCCCCGCCACCGCTGCGAGATGCCCGTGTCCCTCGTCTCCGACCCGCTGGGGGGACAAGTGGCCCCAGCCCCGGCTCAGGATTAGACCCAGGTCTGCAGAGAAGGGCTGCGGGTGCAGCCCCCAGACCCACGCCCAAGCCGAGCCCGCTCGGGCGGGTCCTCCGCTCCAGGATTCGTCTGGGGTTCAGGTGGCCGCCGCAGACCAGGAGCCTCGCCGCCACCGGCGGCGACCAGAGAACAGCGTCCACCTCAGCAGCGAGGCTCCCGCAGCCCCCGAGACCCCCAGGCGGGCGTCCAGCGCGAGGCGCGTTCCCACGGGGAAGGCGGCCAGGCCGGCCGGCCCGTCCACGACGCGGCCCCGCTTCGCAGCCCAGACCGCCCACGCAGCGGGCAGCGAGGCGGCGCCGGCTGAACGGGAAACCACAGAGGCCCGCAACGTCCTGCCCGCGGCGAGCGCGTCCTCACGCCACTCCGTCCTCCACGGTCTTGACCTTAAAAGTGACCTTTACTGCGCTGGTCTAGTGCAAGGAAAGTCCACTAGGGAGCCCTGCTCCCTCCGCACCCGCAAACGCCGACACGGCGGGTCCCTCGGGGGCGCCTCGCGGCTAGCTCGGGCCGCTCCGGCCAACTGCACGCGCGGACGCGCCGAGCCGCACACTAGGGCGAGCGCGCGACGTGCGCCACTGGACACGGCTTTAACGTCACCACGAAACAGGCTAACCCAAGCGAAATCACCTCCTGGGAGGAAACTCTGCAGCGCGCCCCGCAACAGTAAGCCAAACATTTCTCAAAGAAATAGAAATTCTTACCTGCGGTCACTGCGAGGAGAACCTGGAGCGCGTCCGGCAGTCTCTGCTCGTGCTGTCCATGGGCACCCTCCCCCACCCCAAAACTCAGAGCCAGACCCCCAGAAACCACACACGGGTGTAAAGAAGTTTTATTGTCCAGCCACGGCTGCAGGCAGCAAGCACCCGCCTCCAGCACAGGGCGCCCGGGGCAGGCAGGAAGCCACGCCCAGCACCTGGCTGCAGGCCCTGGGGAGCAGCGCCCCACCCCCAATCAGCAGCGCCAAGGTCGTGGGACGGCCAGCCCCCCCCATTACCCCCGGCTGCTGTCAATTAACCCTAATTAAGCCCCGAGGCCCTCAATGAGACCGCAGGGCGCACCTCAGGGACCAGGCCAGCTGGGGTGGGTCAACCTCAGGCCACACGCCAGAAGCCCCTGGAGCTGACCCCCAACGGCGAACCCTAACGGGTTCTAAAACCCTCCACCAGCGCCCAGGCTTGGCTCATAACGAGGGCCTTTGTGTGGCCTCCAGAGTGTGCCCACCCTCTGGGGGCCTTGCCCTCCTCTTCGCCACGTTGGTCTCCCTCCCTCCCCCCGCCAGCACGACTTAGGGGGATGTCTGTGCGGCCACAAGCCCCTGGGTCCCAGCAAGGAGCGGGGAGTCCCCTACCCCGGGCCCTCAGGCCACCACCCAGCCCACAGGTGAGCTGGCGCGAGCCAGCCAAAGCAGCTCCCCCTTCGTGCGTGGACAGTGCCACAGCTGCCCAAAGGGACATGCCTGGGGCCTGCTTTCTGCAGAGCCCCAACCTCCGGCGGGAACCCCACCAGCCTGACACGCTGGGCATGGGGCGGCGAGCCAGGCTGCTGCCCCGAGCCCGAGGGGGAGCCCAGAGGGGCTCCTGCCGCCCCCACCCCAGGCCTCTGTGGGGCCTGAGCCGGCAAACCAACGAGGGGAGCTCCGTGCAAGCAGCCGGCCCAGCGGGGTGAGCAGAGCACGGGGGTACACCCCCGACCCAGAAAGCAGCGTACCTTGTCTTCAGCTCGCGGGAGCAGAGGCTCCTGCCCCCCGAGGAAAGGAGTGCGGGAGCGGCCGGGCGGCCGGCTGGCAGGCAGCGTCCTCTCGTGTGGGCGCACGGGCCGGCCACGCCGCCTTTATGTGCCTTCGGGGCACGCGGCGCGAGCTGCGCGCTGAGTGGCTGGGGCGGGCGCGGCGTCCGCGGGAGGCGGGGGAGCCGCGCACGAGCCGCACGTGCGCCCCGAGCAGCAGCCCACACGGGGCACCTCCTGGGGCAGGCACCTCGTGGCCTCCACGCCAGACCCGGCAGGTCCGCCCGTGGGCCCGTGGCGCTGCTCTTCGTCCCCGGGCCTGAGGCGGCGCAGCGGCACGCGCCCTCACCACGCCCAGCTCGCCGCGCCCACTGTGCACGGGGCTGGGGGCCCAGCGGGCCCGGCCTGCTCCTGGCCTAGGGCTCTGCTGCTCAGGCCAGTTCACCAGCAAACAGGTCACCAAGCGCGGCCTCACGAGGGCGGAGGTAAACAGGCGCCCCGATGTGGGAGGGGGCTCACGAGGGCGGGGGTAAACAGGCGCCCCGATGTGGGAGGGGGCTCACCTGCGG
>PVIJ01005334.1:0-29940 GCA_004024925.1 Scalopus aquaticus
GGGGGGAGAGAGAGAGAGACAGAGAGAGAGAGAGAGAGAGAGAGAAAAGAAAAGAAATGATCCTGCATAGGTATATGAGTCCACTGTGCCATCATCATCAGTTCTCCCCAGACTTCCTTTCTTTGGGTCCTTTAGCACAGACTCAGAGGAGAGAGACTAGAACCCAGACTTTGTCAACTCTGAGTGTCTTTTCACGAGAAATTGCAACGACAGAAAACAGAGAAAAAGACGCTGAAGATTACCTACCGCTTCAAGAGATGCATTAAAAATTGCAATATACGGATTTAATTTGTATTCAGATGGAAACAAACAATTACAAGACAACGGAGGAAATCTGAATACTGGGGGGATATCCAGTGCTATTAAGTTATTAGTTTCAGGCTTGACAAGGGTACTGTGGTTATATTTTTTAAACGAGGCCCTCTGTAAATATTTCCTTTTTAACGAACGTAAACAATGGGATTTGCTCAAAATTGGGGCAGGGGTATAAATGAAACACGACCAGCACTGAATTGATCGTTCCAGCTGGGGAAGTGTCGATACCTGCAGTTTGTTCTACTTGCCTCTACTTTTGTGTGAGATTTTCCAAATTAAAAGTTTCCAAGAGAGAGGCTTGCGGCCGATTCCTTCTCCAGTTTACACGGTTCTTCTGAACTGACTGGGAGGGCAGAGCAAATATGGCTCAATAGCTCCATAAGAGTGGCAGTGAGGAACACGCAGATGCCATCCCGCAGGGGTGCGTCCCAGACCCCGAGTTCAGGAGGGGCCTTCCTAGTGCAGGACCCCTCCTCCTCTCACAATCCCAGAAGTCGGTCTGCTTTTCTGCTTTTCTGCTTTCACCTCCCCTCCCCCCGCCCTAACGAGTCCCGGACAAGGACAGAAGCGAAGGCCATGACGCCGGGTGATGCATCCCTGGGCGGCAACCCCAAAGCGGGGGCCACCTGCCCAGGTAGCAGACGCCGGGGGAAACACAGCCAGCCCCACAGACTCAGGCGGACAAAGGTGTGGGCAGGGGCCAGCCGGGGGCGCACCTGCGCGCAGCCTGCGGCACCTGGGCACCACCTGCGCACAGGTGTGCGGGCACGCCCCTTCTGACCCTCCCCCCCACCAAACCCCCCCGCGCACCTTTAGGATGTTGTCGAAGATGGTGTCGCGGAACTCGAGCAACGCTTTCTGGTCGAACTCACGGCCGTGGATGATGCGCATTTGCTTGAGGAAGGTGGACTTGCCGCTCTCGCCCGCGCCCAGCAGCAGGATCTTGACCAAACGCCGTACGGCGCGCCGCTCGCGGGCCAGCCCCGCGTCAATGTCCCGGCTGCGCCGCCTCGCCTCGCGCTCCGCGTCGCGGGCCCCGCTGCCGCCCGCCCTGCGCTCGCGGGCCCCGCCGGCCTCGGCCGGCAGCAGGCAGCGGCTCAAAGTCCGCACCACCCCGGACATGGCCGCTCAGGCCGCGGCCGCGCCCCGCCGCCGCCCGCGCGCCATGGACCCCGCCGCGGCGAGGCGAGGCGAGCCCCGCGCGGCACCGGCCGCTCCCTCAGGCCACCGCCGCCGCCGTCACAGCCGCTGCCGCCGCCCGAGGCCCCAGGCCTGCTCGCGCCCGGCCGCCGCTCGAGCCCGCGGAGGGGCGGGGCGGCACCGCCCGAAGCGCAGGGATTGGGTCGACTGCCGTCCATCCAGTCGCATGAGGCCTCCGACTGGCTCTTGGCGCAAAGAGAGGCGGGCATCCCCGACACTAGGGGCGGGGTCGGCGCCGACAGAGGCGGGAGCTTTGGGGTGGAGGACGTTCTCATTGGGTTCCCGGGCAGGGGTTCTTTCTTTCAGAATGAAAGGGAGGCGGTGTTATAGGGGAGGCGGAGCTGTTGTACGCCATCACCAATTCTAATTGCTCTGGGATCACGTCAATCAAAGCGAAGGGGTTTGGGATTGGCGGTTTCACGAGACGGGGCGTGACCAGAAGTGCCAGGTGTACAGAATGATTCTCCATGAGATCCCAGATTGAATCAACCTGTGAGTCGCGGAGATTCGTGCAGTGCGCTCCACGTTACCCGAAAGCTGGGAGATGCCGATTCGCGGTCCAGCTGCTCGTCTTAAGTTCCTAAACCATTTTCCTTCCAGAAACATTGGAGAGGAAATGGACCACACATTTCAAACAAATACATACACTTGAGAATGACATGGGCCTCTTGCCTCTCGACGCGTTTTTAAAATTAGAGATTCCCAGGACCCTCTCTTGAGCTTTGATTAATTTACTAGGGCATGTCACAGAAGTGAGGAAACCTATTTCCTCACTAGATCACAGTTTTACTACAAAGGTTATTATTATTCAAGAACAGTCACATGGAAGAAATGTATAAGGAAAGGGTGTAGAGCTTCCATGCCCTCTCCGGGCATGCCACCCTTCCAAAATCTTCATGTTTGCACCAACCCAGAAACTCTTTGAAGCCCTTCCTTTTGGGCATTTATGGAGGCTCCATTACACAAGGCATGATTGGTTAAATCATTGCCCATTGAATTTAATCTCTAGCCCTTCTCTCCCAGAAAATCTGGGGGAGGGACTGAAAATCCCACTCTATTCCTGTTGGTTTCCCTGGCAACCAACCCCATCCTCAGGTGTCTTCCAAAAGTTACCTTCATTAACATAATAAGAGAACCTTTATCTCCCTCTGATCTTAGGCAGTTCTAAGGTTTTTGGGAGCTGTGAGCTAAGAACACTGAAGACCACTAAATATGCGAGAAACATATTTTGGAAATCTAAATGACCTTGTATCTAATATACATTTTTTATAAGTTACAATATTGCAATGACAATTTGGAAATAGGGTTTTAAAGAAGTACTTAAGTTAAATTTAAGTCATTAGGGTTGGCTCTGACCACTACGACTAGTGTCCTTATAGGAAAAGGCTATTTGGACACAGAAATGAACAAAGAGCACATGTAAAGACACAGGAAGAAGAAAACCACCTTCGAACTGAGAGGCACCACGTGGGGCTGGCCTTGCCTCTCACAATTCAAGTGTCTAGAAGTAAAAAATTAAGCTTTTGGCACTAACACAATATCACGTGTTGGCAATGAAACTTAGGGGGAAAGCAAGACCGCAGGTGCTGGCTGTAGAGGCCAGGGACAGGAAGGAGGAAAAAGCCTGATGTAACTCCACTTTCCCCACAACTATATTAAACAACAATATTTTTAACTTGTAGAGATAAGGAAAAAATAGAAATGAAATACTGGACAGTAAAGACATATTATATGGAGGAGGCAATCATGATTAAAGTGTTCTAAGTTCTTTGATTTGAGAGGATAATAAATATTTTTATAAATGTGATCTTTGTCAAGTTAGATGTTCATTTAAAAATTCTTAGGGTAAATGTGAAAAGAAGAGAGATAAAATGTATGAATTCCATAGTAATAGAGGAGAAAAAATAGAATAAGGAAACAAACAAAAAGAAGTAAAAGAATATGAGAAAAAAAAGAAACATAAGAATAAAAACAAGACAGGGCAAAATAAAAAGGTGGAAATCAATCCAAATATATGACTCATTAAATAATTGTAAGTAGACGAAACTAGGTAAAAGACAAAGGCTGTCAGGCTGGATAAAATAAAAAGGGCGAGCTACAAATCTAATGACCCAGAAAAAATCAAAATAAAAGAATGGAGAAAGATTTACCAAGCAATTATTAACCAAAAGAAGTTTAGCATGTCTGAGTTCATAGGAGACAAAATAAATTTCAAAGCTAAAAGCATTACTAGTGATAGAGGGTTATTTTATACAATAAAAGGTTTAATTTATTAGTAAGATACAGCAGTTTTAAGCTTTCATGACCTTAAGAATATAGCCTGAAATATTTAGAGGAAAAAAATGACAACCCTCAAGGAAACTGAGAAATCCACCACATTGCGAGGGTGGGGTTTGAGTTAAACATACTTCCAGATGCGTGTAGGGCAAATGAAGTTGTCATCTGCGTCCCGTTGCTAGCATGGATGCCACGCCAGGCATGAGCACCTGTAATTGTGGACACCTGGGCCCGGAGAGCACAGGACATGTGCATGAGTGAATGCTCAAACCTGTGCTGGGAGGCCAGGGGTAACGGGGCTTCGTCACTCTGAGACTACTGCTATGGCTTCGGAGGATCACTCTGAAGCGAGACCATGAGACATCACGATTGGGAGAACACCAGAGAAAGCTAGAGAGAGGCCAGAGAGAAAGGACAAAGCTTCTTGGGGGGGCTGGGAGGCTTGATTGCCTGCCTCCCTCCCAGCCCCCGTGCCCGGCTGGTGCCTACCTGTCTCCCTGCCTCTGTGGTTGTGTACCTGGTTCCCTGCTCCAACATTAAAGGCCTGTAAAAATCTACCTGGTTCCCAGAGGGAGCATTAAAGGCCTGTAAAATCCACCGAGGGCTCCAGGACTCTCTTTATCTGTCTGCCCGAATCCACAGTGAAGCTGCCCTGTGCATGCTTGCACGAGAATGTGGTAGATATACACAATGGAATACATCTTAGATATAAAAAAGGATGAACTTCACTATTTGTGACGACAATGTGGATGGCCCTGGAGGGGATTATGGTAAGTGAAATAAGTCAGAAGGAGCAAGACAAGTACCCCCGATTTCACTCATCTGTGGAATATGGAGGGGAAAAAAAGGAACTGACAAAACTAAACCAAAACAAACTCTAGAAATATTATTGCAGAACTGAGGCTACTAGAAGAGGAGAGTGAGGGTGGCAACAAAGAGGGGACGGGACCTGATGGCCCAGGGTAAAGGACTAGGGATGCTTTGATGGTGGTGTGGTGATATCTGAGGAGGGGCGAACCTATTCCCCTAAGTCATATAGAGTGTTATAAATCAAGGCTACCTTAATAAAGAAAAAAAGATAAAATATTTTTAAAAGCCTCTTCCAGTAATAGTGCCAGCAGTTGAAAAATGCAGTCGTGGTATAGTTTATTACATTTGTAGCTGCCAAAATAAACCTCTTCTTTTGCTATTCATGCCCTTATACACCCTTCCACTTAAATCCCTATTGGTCCTCGCATAGGTGACCTTCAGCCAGTTTCAGGATTAAACCTTAAGGAAGTCTGATAGTTTCTGCTTTTGTGCTGTTGTAGCCCTCCAGCTACCTGCTGGAGAGACCCCAGGGAGTGGTAAAGGCCCTAAGACTACCTGGAAAGGGAGAGAGCCCCAGTCACCCCAAGTGTCCCAGCTGAGTCAAGCCCTCAGTCTGAAGCTGGAGGCCACAGGAAGGATTAGCAGGAGAGCTGCCCAGCTGAGCCAGGTTGCAGAATCATGAAGAAATAAAACGTTTGGTGGGGTTTGTTAGCATCCAGTCACATACACACACACAGGCGGGCCTAATGATTAGAAAGCACATATTCCGTTCAAATGCAAGGAACATTTACAAAAATTGACCATACCACAACAGCTCATAAAGCAAGTTTTGACATATTTTAAGGAGTGCTATCATGTAGACCCCATTTTCTGCCCATGCTGCAATTATATTTATCTTTAACATAAATTAAAAATCCAAAGTTAAGGAGATTAAAAGCACACCTTTTCAATAAACTCAGTTCAGCTTGTTAAACTTGTTTGTTACTGCAACATAGTAAAAAAGGCTCTGGGTTTGTTTATTACTGCTGCATAATCTAGCTTTTCCTTACTGATGCCATTTCTATGTGGCAATGCAGTCTAAAATTGGGAGCCTGGACTCTGCATTTGAATCCTGGCTCTATCCTCTACCAGTTGTGTGATCTCAAGCAAATTACTTAATCTCCTTGTGCCTTGATTTTTCTTGTCTGTAGAGTGGAAATAAAAACGGCACTCATTGAAAATTAAATGAACTAACACATATAAAGTGCTAAACAGAATAACTTTTAGGTACAAAATAAGGTCTCGAAAATGTCAATTACTGATGTTATTATCTTCCTATTACATACAATAAAACATACTCAGCCGTGCAGTCGTCTCTGGGCCAAACTCATACACTGAAGAAGTAGCAAAACCAGAATTTCAATTCTGGTCTTTTGACCTCACTTGGTGCCCTATGTACCCTTAACAGCACCATATGTCTCCCTCAGTGCAGCCCCTTCACACGACAAAGAGCATCTCTTCCTCTTCCTCCTCCCAAGCCCGTCCACTCTGAAGAGTTTGGTGACACTGGTTCACATTCCTAGGAAAGACTGCTCTTGCCTCAGGGCCTTGCCCGCAGCTATTCCCTCAGTACAGAAAACTGCCTCAGTTCTCTGCCAGGTTTCACCCTTTAGAAACACGTGACACTTTCTCAGGAAGCCTTTCCAGACCCCAGTTTTCCCTATCACTACCCACCAAACTAGGCCCAGTTTCCATGATTCTTTCTCCTAGTGCCCCACCCTTTTCATTTCTAGCATTTATCACATTTAAAAGAATTTGTTTAATTGTATGTTAAGTGTCTGTCTCCCCAGCCTTGTCCATGAGGTAGGGTCTCTATGCAGGGCTGGAGCCCTGTGTCTGCACACAGTAGACACATAATCCTTGTTTATCGGGTACATGGGTGGAAGGGAAGAAAGGAAGGAAGGAAGGAAGGAAGGAAGGAAGGAAGGAAGGAAGGAAGGAAGGAAGGGTGGGTAGATGGAAGCCCTCCTGAGTAGACAGATGGCTGGCTGGGTGGCTGAGTGGAAGGCTAGGTGATTGAATGGCTGATGGGTGGATGGATGAGTGGGTGGGTGGATAAATAGGTGGCAGGCAGGCACAGTGCCTGGGGACCCAGAGAGCTTTAGGATGGGCCCTGTTTTCTCTTGGAAGTGAACAAGAGGACTCTCCAGGACACTGCCAGTCATGATTTGGAAGAAAGAACTGGTTATTTTGTTGGCTGATTTTCTCACCCAAAGTCAGCATGTTTTAAAGGAAGAGTTCATCATGGGATTCAAGACTTGTGTGCCGAAGCACTTTCCAGTTTGAGCCTAGGTCCTATATACTTGTTCCCCAAGCCCCAGAAGAATTATGGAAACTAACACTCAGCAATTTTGAGAACCAGGTCAGCAGGCTGGACAGCTGGACATCTTTCTACCTCAGGCACTGAGCAAGGCTCAGACATCACAGGTGTGTGTTATCATTTCATCCTTGGTGCCAACACATGGAGCCTTTTATAATGTTACCTGTGAGGAGCAGCCTAGGATCTGGGACACCCTTAGGGATCTTCAAGAAACAGTGAGTGAGCTCATAAGGGCTGCACGAATGCAAAGTGAAGCAATGAGACTTAATGCCTTTAGACTTGGTTTAGCTTCATAAAATTCTCCTAAACCCAACATTGATTTCTGCTTCCATCTCAAATCCATCAAGGTGGTTGGGAGGTGTCTTTCTTGTCACTGTGTTCCAGGATCCAGGCTGAGAGGGCAGCCACCACCCTGAACATCCCAGGAGTGGCGGTGGGGAGAGCGAGCTCTGGAGGGCTTCCCCTGCCAAGCAGGGCACAGCCCGGAGCTGACACACCAGTTCTGTGGTTAGAACTTAGATGGTTCATTTTGTGTGTCACTTTGGCTAGGGCATCATGTCTGGCATTTCATCAAACATGAACCAGGTGTTGCCGTGAAGGTGTTCTGTTGGGCGGTCAACAGCTACAAATCAGTTGACTTTAAGTAAATGAGATCACCCTCCATGGTGTGGGCGGGTCCATCCACTCAGCTGAAAGGGCTTAAGAACAAAAACAGGTTTCTCAGAGGAGAAGAAATTCTGCCCCTGGACTATGTCCTTAACACCAGCCTGCTGGCCTGTCCTTCCGATTTTGGATTTGCCAACCCTACCATCCCATGAGCTAATTTCTTAAGTTGAGAATCTTAACATGTGTAGTGATAGATATAATCATTATGTAATAATTGAACATGTAATATGTATATATCATCTCCTGTTGGTTTTTATGTCTCTGGAGTACCCCCAAACTCATACAGACTGGTGTTCTGGGGGACCAGGAAGTACAATCTTACCATAAACCATGGAGCATGGGGACTCCCATAATGTTTGATTAATATTAACGTGATGGTGAAGCTATCACAAAGGCTAGAGATGTCGTGTGGAAAGCACCCAGGGGACAGAGTCTATCCTGACTACACCAGACTGCCACTTGCCAGCCATGCTGATTCTTGCACAAGTCTTGTGCCTCAGTTTCCACTTTGATAAAATGGAGACTCAATAATGGGGCCCAGGATGTTTGTAAAGATTAGTGGGTTAATATGTGCAAGGAAGTCAGCACAGGTCCTGGCACCCAGACGGAGCGCTCCAAGTGCTTGTTATCCTGCCGAGTGTCCCTCTAACTGCTTGCCCTGGGCCCCTCACCCCACTGCAGCTCTTTGGAAATCCTACCTAACTTCCTGCAGGTTTTTCTGCCCGAGAGGGCAGAGAGCGCCGCCCTTCTCATTCCCCTGTCCCCTACCCCCTCCTCCAAAGGACAAGTGTGGGGTGGTGGCCCTCTCCTGACTTGCTGAGGCCTCTCTCCTCCCAGTCTATGCAGGCTGAAGCCCACCAAGTCTGCAGGCATAGTGAGCAGTGGGCTCAGAGCCGGGGTCCCGGGGAAGAAGGAGGTGGTGGAGCCTGGTTCAGAGGCACCCACGAGGTGTCCTGGGGACCTCTGGAGCACTGGAGCCTGAGGAGTAGGCTCTGCTCACTGGTAGTGACTTGGGGAAGCAAGGACTGAGACAGAATTTGGGGGCCAGTGCAAAATGAAAATGCAGGACTCCTCGTTCAAAACGTAAGAATTTCAAGGTGCCAGCAGGACAGTGAACCCGGTGCAGGGTGCTCTTCAGCTCAGGCCCTGAGTTTCCTGAGCACAGACACTGAGTGGGTCATCTGGGGCTGAGACCTTCTTGGGGAGTCCACCTGGGGACACAAGAACTCCTGGGCAAAGGGCCCCTCCTCAGCCACTGCTGTTTGGTCCCAGCTCATTCCAGGCCCTGCAAGAAAGAGGCCATTTCTGAGCGCTCTGGCCTCTGTCGGGAAGCACAGGAAATGGTTCGTTTTTTTCCCACCAGTGATTCAGCCCAGCTCTCCAGTCTCTGCTTCCTGTCCCTTTGCTGAGGCTTGGGCGGATTTCATGATTTCCTGGCCACTCTGGGGCAGTAAGAAGGCATGTTTGGTTGAGTCTCAAACTTGGTCTCACAATTTCACACTCATCTGCCCCTTCTGCAGAGTGGTCAGGCCTTGCCCTGAGAGCCCTGAGAAGGGAGGGAGGAGGGGAACCAGCTGCTTCTCTTTCTTTCCTCTCTGCCGGGCCCTGGGAGGTAGGGCAGGGGTAGCGGAGAGGAGGGGAGGGGAAAAAAACAAATGTCTTTTACTTAAGTCACTCTCTCCCCTCTGGCCTGTTTCAGGACTCCTGACTTCTCCAGGCTCCTGCTCACATGGCTGGGGGTGGGGGGTGGGGTGGGGTGGGGAGAAAGTGGGGGGAGCTTTTGGGCCAACATCTTCAGGCTGAGAAGAAATCTTACCCCTTTTGCAATTGGGTGAGCACCCGATACCCCTCTGCCTCCCAGAACCCAATTCTGGGGCAACAGGAAAGGCCCACCTCATAACATAAAATCCAATCAGATACTCAGAGCCTCACGGGAAGCCAGATAGCAAACAGGTGCTTGTCTGACCTCCTGTCACGATAATAACACAAAAACAATTGCAGCTAATATTTAGCTAATATTTTCCTATGTGCCAGGAGATGGCAACAAAGCATTACATTTTTCCAAATAGGAGGGCTAGTTGGCTTCCTCACGCCAACCATTTTCACTGACAAGGAGACTGAGGTAGAGAAAGGTTAAGAACTCTGCGCAAGGTCACAAAATTAGGAGGTGGCAGAGTCAGGGCTGGAGACTGAGTTCCAAGTTCAAGGCTCATCGTCACCCTGCTCGCTGGCCTGTCAGGGTCCCAAAAAGGTACATGAAAACCTGGCAGAGGAGGGGGCCCCGATTCTGCCTGTAGAGAATCGGGGAGACTTCAGAGAGGAGGTGATCCTTAACTCTGTTGTAAAGGGCAGAGAGCATTTGTCAGGGGGTGAGGTAGAAGGTGGGAAGAGCATCGTGCAGAGGCCCCGGGTCAGTGCTTGCGGGGAGCTGCCTGAGGTTAGCACCCAGCCTTGGGTTCAGATGAGTGTTGGGTGAGCAGGTTGATAGATGAAGTTCTCTGAAGGCCCTGAGAAAGATTTCGGCCTCTACTCCTGAACTTTGTGAATTCCCACAGCAATAGCACAAGATGAAATGATCTCATTACTTACATGTGTATTCTCTGCCTCCCCCCGGATGGTGTGACATTGAGGCTCACAGAGGAGATTCCCCCTGCAAGCCAGGCATGTAGCTATTTTTTTTGTTTGTGTCCCTAAAGCCTGGCATGCAATGGGCACTCAACAATGTTTGAATGAATGAATGAATGAACTCTTACTAGGAGGTGACTATACCTCGCTGCCACTGTCTCAAAATCCTCAGGCAGTGGTGAATGCGGCTGTGCTCTATGGGTGATCTGCCTTTGCCCTGTCAGGGGTGGGTCTGGATGGTGGGTGTCTGCCTCCTCCTGGACAAGGTAACTGGAAAGTCCCCCCCGCAACCACCAGGTGTCGCTCAGGCCACATAAGGAAACCAGCGAGGACCCCACTGTTGAGTTCCATTGCGGGTAGGGGCGGGGGAGGGGAAATCTCATCTGTGAGCCACAAATGAGTTCTCCAGGCTGCCATTTGTTCTCATTAGCAGCTGGCTCTCCTCCCCCAGGACCAGACAGGTGTGACCAGTGTTGTGGGCACCTCTCCCCGATAAGGCAACAAAGCAGGATGGCGGCACTGGAACCGGGACCTGGAGGCCTGTGACTTCCAGCAGCTGCTGTGCCTTTGCCAGAGACTCCTGCCACTGATCTTGGCCCTGACCTTAAAGGAAAGTTGGTTCTGCAAGGCCATTCATTAGCATTATTATAGTTGCCAACCCCCCCCCCCCCCCAAGCTGCCAGCCCCTATCCAGATGCTCAGCAGGCTCAGAGGCAGACTCCTGCAGCTCCAAGGGGATCGCCTCTGTTTCTGGATCTTAGCTGGGGTGGGAGCCTCCAGCTCCAGGGGTCTGCTACTCCTGTGTTCAGCCACACAGCTGAGTTCTGGAAGCTTTATAACAGGCACAGGAAGAAAGAGGTAAGGGACTCAGGCAGTGGGGATGCATTTCTTGCTCATGGACTCAAAACCAAGATTGTGCTTTTCTGTAACTCAGCCTAATTGCTGTTTGGAGCCCCTGTTCTGACTGATGGCAGAAAGTGTCACATTGATCAATTCCAGTTTAACTCAGTGACTTAAGCCCAGAGGGTACAGAGCGTCCCTTCTTTTGCCCTGGAGTGGCAGTTGTGTCCCAGGGCCTATATTCATCATGGCTTTGGGAGGTGACTGACCATTGGTTGCCCCAGACACTGGTGTCCCCCAAATGGACAGTGTTAGGTCTGACAAACCTTTTTAGTTGACCCGAGGTGCTCAGTCTTCCACGAGTTTACTCTGTGACTTCCTGCTCTCTGTGCCCTCGACTTATCATCTCCCTGGGTTCTGTCTGCCCCCTGGTGTCCAACCTCGGGCTTCTTAGTCCTCAGTGGCTGGAGGGGGCAGGGCTCACCTCAGAGGGCCATTAGCACCCACCTTCCTCTTTCCTCCCCCAGCTGAAACAAGCAGGAAAGGGTGGGGAGTGAGGAGAGTCCATCTTCTGGATCTTGTTTTCTTCTCCAAATTTTCTAGAAGCACATTTTAAAACTTTTTAGAAAAGGCTATGATCAAGATTCTGCCTTCTAAGTTCGCCGCCACGAGGAGTTGACTGTCCATGCAACGTGGAGGACTAGGGGTAGTAGTGAAGGACTGTGCACACACAAGAGCATATGTGGTGTGTGTCCGTGCATGCGTGCATGCGTGCGTGTGCGTGTGCGTGTGTGTGTGTGTGTGTGTGTGTGTGTGTGCACGTGTGTGATGTGATGTGGGTTAACACTCCCAGCATTGCCACCTGGTCTCTCTGAGATACTCCTGCTCCACATAGAAGTGGCTTCACTTCTGGGGCTTCCCTGGTGGCAGAAGTCTCAGTGCTATAAGGTACTACCAGCTTGTGGCACGAGTTCAATCCCCGGCCAGGAAGCTTCCCACGTGATGCAGCAGATCTCTCCTGTCTCGCCTGCTGCTCCCCTCAGCAGTGTATTTCAGTAGATCTGCTTGTTCTGCTCCCCACTCTGTCTCTGGTGAATCTGCTCACCCCCCACATCTCTGGCCTACACCCCAGTTCTTGTATGCATAAATAAATAAAAATAAATCTTAAAAAAATAGTTCTGCAAAACTCTAAAAAAAAAAAAAAGTGGCTTCACGTCTACGACCTGGACTTGGCAAGCACCCCAGAACAGACGGTTGCCTGTGTGGGCCAAGGCAGGTGTGTGCTGGGCGGGTGAGCATTGTCAGTGGCGTGCTGGGCTCCTGTCCCCGCTGTTAGCACAGAGCTGCTGCTCTGAGTGATAGAATGTAAATCACAGACAGGGCCACATAGGTCTCTAGTAGATTTTCTAGTAACTTCATTAAAAAAGTAAAAAGAATCTTGGGCCTCCCTGGTGGTGCAATGGGTTAGTGCAGCGCTGTGGAGCTGTCGGCAACTGCGGCTGGAGTTTGATGCCTGACTGGGGAGATTCCACATGGCTCAGCAGACCTCTCTTGTCTCGCCTACTGCTCCCCTCAGCAGTGTATGTCAGTCGATCTGCCTGTTCTGGTCCTCAGTCTGTCTCTGGTGAACCCTCTCCCCGCCCCACACCCCTGGCCTGCACCCTGGCTTGTATGCATAAATAAATAAATCTTTAAAATTAAAAAAAGTGAAAAGAATCAGATAGAAAAAAAAGTTAAGAATGTATTGAACCCAATATGTTCAAAGTATCATTTCAGTATGTAATCAATATAGAAATGATTAGTGACACAGTTGAAGCTCTCCCTTCTGCAGCCTCAAGTCTCAGGAGGGCCCTCCCTGGTGGTGCAACAGGTTATGTCTCAGCCTATGAAGCTATCCACAGCAGTATGAGTTCGATTTCCAGCCAGGGAGCTTCCCACATGGCGCAGCAGACCTCTCCTGCCTCGCCCGGTGCTCCCCTCAGCAGTGTATTTCAGTCCATCTGCCTGTTCTGCTCCCCAGTGTGTCTCTGGTGAATCCTCTCATCCCCCTGCACCTCTCATCTACTCCCCAGTTCTTGTATGCATAAATAAATAAAATAAATATTTAAAAAAAACCACTGTGAGAGATGAGCTTGTTAAAGTGGTTACAACTAAACACCATGGAAAATACCAAGCACCCGCCAGAACGCAGAACACGTTATTGGTGGAAATGTTCAACGACTTTGAAAAGCAGTTTGGTAGTTTTTCACGAAATTAGCCCAGAGATCCCATTCTTAGAAGAAATGGAAACTTACATTCCCACAAAAATCAGTATGATATGATCATATCATAATCATCTAAAGGTGGCAACCACCCAAATATCTCCCTACTGGGAAATGGTTAGACGTTCCTACAGTGGAACACCACTCAGGGGAAAAAACCCAGGTAGGACAACATGTACGTGTGCTGGTGTGGACAGGGCCAGGCTCAAAGATGACATGCTCTATGAGTCCATTTACACAGCATCTGGAAAAGACGAAACTTTCAAGATGAGAACAGATCAGTGGTTGCAGAGGCTTGAGTCAGGAGGCGGAGTGGATTCTATAGGGCAGAATGAGGGACCCTTTCTCGTGAGGGTACTGTTCTGTATTCTCACTCTGATAGCAGTTGCACATCTGTATCTATTCATACATACAGCTATATACTCAAATAGTGGATTTTACTGTAGTAAAATTATACTGCAACTAAAAAAAAAAAAAGCAGCAGCAAGCGACCAAGATGTCCTTGAGAAGGTAAATGGATAAAGTGGTCCATCCAGACAATGGAATATTATTCAGCACTAAAAAGAAATGAGCTATCAAGTCATGAAAAGACCTGGAGGAATCTGAAATGCATATTACTAAGTGAAAAAGGCCAATCTGAAAAGGCTGCATATTGTGTGATTCACTTTGTGACATTCTGGATAAGGCAAAACCATGGAGACAGTTAAAAGATCCATGATTTCCAGGGCTTGGGGCAAGAGGTGAATAGAGCACAGAGGATTTTTAGGGCAGTGAAAATACTCTGTGCTGTATTATAATGCTGGATATACATTTTTATTCATTTGTTCAAATCCATAGTATGTGCAACACCACGAGGAAACTTGTGGACTTCGGGTGACTATGATGGGTCAGTGAAGGTTCGGGGGACCATTATGGTGAGAGATGTTAATAATGGGGAAGGTTGTGCATGTGTGGGGGTGGGGGGACGTGGGAAATCTCTGTACCTTTTTTCCAATTTGATTGTAAACCTAAAACTGCTCTACGAAGAGAAAGTGTTAAAAAAAAGAAAAAGAAAAGGAAAATACTCCTCCAAACAATAGCAAAGAAGCTGTGTGCCTGGGTCAGTTACTATTTACAACCACTCACAAATCTGGAGGCCGGGTGGGAGAGAGACACTCAGCGGTGGGGGAGGGGGAGGGGAGGATAAGGGCACAAAATGGAAGAGAGGAGAATACAGGGGACCATGGAGATGGATCACGGGTGAATTGGTGGTGGGCTGCCCAAGGGGAATACAAAATGTAAAAGACATAAATAACAATAAAAAAAATGGAAAAAAAAAAAACAAATCTGGGACCCTCACCATGTGTTAAGTGCTTTACTCACATCTATTTGAACTTTACAACAACTTTGCAAAGTCAATATTATCCTCATTTTATAAAGGAAGTAATTGAGGTTCAGAATGTTTAAAGCTTGCCAGAAATCATACATCCTCTAGCAGTGGACTCAGTGCTTGACCCCAGGCCCTCAAAGCCCTAAAGCCCCAAAGCCCCTGAGGGCCTGTTTGCCGCCCCCAGGGGTCTTCATTACTAGGTCCTTTCTGAGTGCACACAGCCCCTTGGACTCCGCCCGGTGGACTCTGGGATATTGGTGGTGAATCAGCTGCAGTCCCTGCCCCTTGTGGAACTTGCAGTCTTTGGAGGGGGCCTACTAGGGAACTCACACTGGGTTTAACAATTTGTTATCCACGGCAGTTTGGGCTGCTTGGGAAGCAAATGCCAAGACAGAGGCAGATGAGTATGAGATGTGCAAGTAAAGGGGAAAGGGCGTGGGGTGACAGGACACTATTAGACCCGGATACAGATGCGGAGAAAGAAGAAAGGAGGGAGAGCTGCCGGCTACAGGCAGGTCTGGAAAGGTCTTGGCCAGACCAGTGGGGAAGTCCTGGATGGGGCAGGAATGACACCCCACGCCCCAGGGCTGCCTCCAGGGTGAAAGCTTCCTCAGGAAGAGCTGGCAGACAGGCTGCTGGGAGTGAGCGTCAGGGTCCTGCCCATGGGTCTGGGTCAGGGAGGCTTCTCTGGGGAGGTGACTGACAGCTGAGACATTAACTAGGAAAAGGAGTGTGAGAAAGCAGGGACCCAGACTTCAGTGAGGGCCTGGACCAAAGACAGCACTAAGGGGACAAAGCAAGAGCGCGATTCATGATCGTAGGCGAGGCTGTGAAGGTGGCAAGGGTCACTCTCACTGGGCCTGAGGGGCTTGCTGAGGATATTGTTCCTGTGTGTCCACTCATGTTAGTGCCACGGCCAGTCAAGCTGAGACCTGACCTCTCCTGGGACTTGGCCCCAGTCCTGGCCCAGCCAACCTTGGCAATACTACCCAAGCTTTCACATGCTCCTGCCTGATGCACTGGCCTGACGTCCTAGGAGGAGGTCTCGGAAGCTTTTCTTCTGTGAGGAGCGTGGAGAACATTCAGGCGGGACCTTGGTAGCACTGGAGTCCAGAGTTACTCAAAATACCATTGTTGGCCCAGAAGAATCATCATCATCAGAGGACTTAGGAGAAATGGAGACTCTCAGGCCCCACCCCAGCCCCACCCAGCCAGTGGGTCATGATTCTAATGTCCACTCTGGTTTGAGAAACCGGCTGGTCTAGGGCCATCTCTGCCTTACACACATGGAGGACTTCTGGCCGTGGGCTGGCTAGAGGGCTGCTAAATGGGGACGGAAAACATATCAGGCCCTTAGGTTGTGAAGAACACAGTCAACCCTTCAGTAAAAAGCATTTGGGGGACCCAACTTATGACTTGTCAAAGAACACCTGGGTGGTTGTCATCATGAAATAGAGCTCAGAGCTCATTCTTCTGGAAAAGAAATCCATCCATCTGTTTGTGATCAGAGGAGGATGTTTATGTGACGCCAGATGCACTTTTGGATGCCATGGTAACGGCATGATTTGGTCAAGACTGTCCTGTTCTGCATACAATTTCTGAAAAATAGAATTCACGAAAGTTGTCCACACCTCAGGTCTTGTTCCCGCTCTCCTAAGAAGGTTCTCTCCTGTTCTGTTTGTCAGACTCCTGCTTGCTCTTTCACACCTAGCCCAAGTATCTCCTCCTTCTCCCTTGCACCCACTGACATCCTCGCCCTAGCCCCAGGTGTCCTTTGATCTGGCGCTTCGTCATCATCTTCATCACCTCCATCACCACCACCTCCACTACCTGCCCTCCATGTCCACACTCCCACCTCCACCATCTCCACCTCCATCACCCCTACTTCCAACACTTCTTCCTTCACTTCCACCTCCATCTCTACATTCACTTCCATGCCTGCCTCAACCCTCACCTCCACCTCCATCATCTCCACTGCTGTGTCTACCACCTCCACCACTTGCCTCACCTTGCATGTCCTTCCCTGTCCTTGTGAGGATGGAGGGAGCTACATTCCTCAGGGATGGAGAACATCACACAGCAAAGGTTGCCCAATCCACCCTGCTGTGGAGGGGCCTAAAAAGGTGTCTCTCTTAGGTGGGTGAGAAAGGTGGGTGCTGGAGGTTGGGAGACAGGTGGGAGCAGCTGCAGGCTGCTGTGGAAGTGAGAGAAGGAACACCGTGACCTCCGGAAAGGCCACGTCAATCAGTGGTGGCGACCTGAGAGGCCTGGGGACCAAGCAGCAGAACAATGCAGCAGCGGCAGAGATGAGAGCGGGCAGCTGTTCGAGAGAGCCATGCACCCTCAATGATATGACTCCTGGCTCCCCTCATCTTTTAGGGACTCAGAGAGCCACAGAAGAGGGCTGTTGAGTCTCATCACTTGGCTATGAGAGCTTCTGATGCAGGGTTTCTCAGACAGGTTGTTCACCATCTTTCAGGGCACACTTGAGCTGCTCTGGTGTGTTCCCGTTCTCATGGTGGTGCCATGGCTGTTCCACTTACAGAAGAGGAGGAGGGGCTCAGTGCGGTGGGGGGCTTGCTCACGGCGCCACCCTGCGCATGGCGAGCCAGGGCCTTGGGTCAGGACTCAGGTTCTGAGTCCAGTGTGCCCCTTGAGGAACATACTGGAAGAGCAATATTTGTTTGGCTTCCACCCAAAGTTGACCGAGGCAAAACTTTGGGTCCAGGTGCAATCATGCACTGTGTAACTGTTTCAGTCAACAACAGACTGAAGATAGGCGTGTGGTTGGCTGTGCCACCTAGTTTATGTAATTGCACTCTGTGAATCTTGTGAAACCACTTCATGATGCATTTCTTAGAGCACCTCCCTGTCCTTCACTGACCTATGACTCAGTTTATCTGGGGGGTAACCCCAGGAGCACCTGGGAACTGAGATGGGGAGGGGAAGAAAGCCCAGAAAGGCTGTGTTGGGGAGGGTCCTTTTCCTTTTGCTGCTGTCCACAAATAACCACAAACCAAGTGACTTAGAACAGCAGGAAGGGGCTATGCACAGCCCTGGAGGTCAGGAGTCTGAAGTCAAGGTTTGGCAGAGCCACACTCCTCGGAGGCACTGAGATGGATCCTCACTGCCTCTGCCAGCTCCTGGTGGCGCCTGGCGAGCCCCAGCTTGCGGCCCCGCAGTCCCAGGCCTGCCGACATCTCCATGTGGCCTCCTTCCTGAGAGTGAGTGCGTCTCCACGTCTCTGCACGGTGCTCGCCTCTGTGTCTCTGTGTCCAAATCCTCTCTTCTTAGAAAGATGTCACTGATTGGGTTAGGTCCCACCCTCTTATGCCCATGTGACCTCATCTTAACTAATTATATCTGCAATGACCCTATTTCCAAATAAGGTCACATCCACAGGCTCTGGGGCTTTAGGACATCAACAGATCTTTTAGCGAGAACACGGTTCAGCCCATGACAGAAGAGGTTCTAGCTGTGAGCAGTTGAGGTTCAGTCTTGCTGACGACTCTCTAGGGGAGCATGTAGAGCAAACCTCAGGACTGTCCCCTGAGCCCAAAGGCGAGGAGCTGGGGGATGGATGCCCCTTCCCACCCTGGGGTGCACGGAGCTTCTTGGGCCAGTGGGAGGGGCTGTGGCTCCCGGCTCTGCCTCTGGTGGCAGCACACTGCTGGCCCGACATCAGCCACGGGGGAGGGTTAATGGAAAATGGGCGAGGGTTACACGGCGGGGCTTCTCCCCTTTCCCTTTCCATCTACCAGGGAATCAGATTGCTCTGTCTGCTCACTGGTTGAGGGTCAGCCCTGGCCCTCCAGCCTGCCCTGCCAGTCAGCTCAGGTGCTCCCTGGCCCAGGACACTCCTGAAGCAGAGTGGGCTGCGCCTTCAGGGGACCTATGGGTGGGCTGGGCATGAAGAACCACAGGGGGCTGGGCTGGGAGACAGCTGGGTCCAGCTTCTGGCTTCCCAGGGGAGTGGCCAGCCCGGCCACACCTGAGACCTGGTTTGTCCAGGGGAGTGAGCACGACTGTTGCTTGGCAGAGTCTAAGTCGTGCTGTCAGGTGTGGCCAAAGGGCAAAGGGTGTTATTATAAAAGAGAGACTGTGATTTACGGCAGCAGCAGCCCGGCTGGCTGGTTGTCTTGTGGACAGCAGGAAGATGGAAGAGAGCTGGCAGGGTGCTAACAGGATGAGGGATCCCCATTTCATTGAGACGGTGTGCGCGAGTCCACGCTGGCTGAGATTAAATAGCCCATACCCCGAATGCAGAAAGGCGGAAATAAATCAGCCTTTACTGCAAGCAGGGTGGCAGGGAGTTAATTAGGAATGGGAAAAAAACACATTTCAACTCACAAAGAAGCCAAGTGATGAAGCAAAAGCATCTCGGCCCCCTGCGTTGTTGCTCCTGGGGAGAGGCGGTGGTCCCCTCCTCCCTACAAAGGACCTGCAGGACCTGGATGATGCCACCTGGGAGGTGCCAGGGTCCTGGGCCAGAGGGGGAAACTTCTGGCTGCCCCATGGCACTGGGCCTGCCCTACCAGCGTGGCTAGTCAGGCTCTGTGCTCAGAGGTCTGCAGGATTATTTGGTGAAGGGGCAGGAAGTGTGAGTCGTGCTCCGGGTGAGGCTGAGTGGCGCTCATGGAGGGGAGTGTCCCTAAATCTGCCATGTGACCCTTGGTGCCCCTCCCCCCATCTGGGCTGCTCCCCACCTCCCACACCTCCTGGCTGTTTCTGCCTCTGGGCCTTTGCTCCTGGGCCTCCCTCACTCTCTCCTATCTAGTGTCTGCTCACCACTCAAAGCCTAGCTTGTTTCCAACGTGTCGTTTTAGTTTAGCAATCATTTCCTGAACCCCTGTTCTGAGCTGGGCCCATCACAGCAGGAGCTAGACTCCAACAGCCCCTCTGATGGGGGGGTGACAAAAAAAGTCTTCCCACTTAGTTTGCTTTTTTGAGAACCAGTGTTCATGAGCGCCTCTTGCATTCCTGAGGGCTTCAATATCTAGGCCCAGTCCCCGTCCTCCAGCAACTCACAGGCTCAGAAGAGGAACAGAACCAGATGCATGGAGAGTCAGACAGGATCCAGGGCACATGTGTGCCAGTGTGGGCAGCGGTTCTGTTGCAGAGCTGCAGCCAGGGGGTGTTGAGGGGAGGGCCCTGGAGGCTGGAGGTGCATCGCCACCTCCACCCTAAGTCCAGGCCACCACACCCTCCATGTGACATAGGAAGGGCCCTCTCCTCTTTTCCGGGCACCCTCTGCCCTGCTCTCTGGGGCTCCCGCTGCCCTCGGGACAGAACTGCCCTTTGGTCTGGTTTCCAAGAGCTCAGTCTCTGCTTCCTGCACCAACTTCACCACCATACCTCCTACACACATGTGAGTGCACACACATGCACACACAAGCACGCATAACATGCACACAAGATATGCACATGCTGGTACATGTGCACACACAGCTGCACACATGCATACACAGCAACCGATATATGCAGTGCTGTCACACCTGCACACATGCAGAGACACTTGCACACACAATGCACTGATATGCACACTCACAAACACACACCCACAGATGCACTTACGCACACACACATACTGCACGCACTCAGTTACACCTGTTCATGCAGGTGCACACTCATTCTGCAGCCACACGAGACCTTTGCTGTCCCCCTTCCCCTCCTTTTCCCGTGCTGTCCCTCCTCTGTTTGGCTGTTTCCCACTCTTTTAAACCTCAGCTGGGGTAGAGGCTGCTCATGCATCAGCACCAGGCCCCCTTTCCTTTTCATCCACAGCTGGCGGACTGTGGCAATGACCAGATGGACCACTGCACTGATGAACAAGACCGTCCTGCTCCTGTCCCCCTCACAGCAGGCCAGCACATGCTAGGGGTGTGGGGGGCAATCAAAAGTCAAAGCTGCCTGATCTCTGCCCAAAGGACCATTGACAGAGAGACATGTGGACTCACAGTCAACCATGTATGACAATGAAATGAAGCTTTGTCATTCTAAGTGGCAAGATTCCAATATGTTTGTTACACGGCATAGCTGTAGCCTAAGCTGACTATTGCATATGTCAATCCAGGTGCTTTTCTCCTAGAAGTTCCCTGATCACTATCCCTCCCTGCCACATACACGCAAAATAAGGCTAGCTGGCCTTCCTTAGCACCGACCCCTGAATTACCTCTAGTTCACCCTCAGCATCAGCACAGCCTGTCCCATGTCAGCACCCCCATCCCACTAAACAATCTAAGCCAGAAATTCATAAGGATGAACTGGAGTAGAAATGCTGACTTAGGATGGAAGAGGTGGGGGATGCTGCTTAAGGCTGCGCCTTGGACAAGTCCCAGCTTCTCCACTTCACCTGAGATTCTTCCCTGCCTTGTGCTTCGAGCTCTGGCCAGTCCCTGAGACCACAGTTCTGCAGTCACATGTCGGCATTCTGTTCCCCAAGGCCAGTGAAGGAGACCAGAGGTCAGGGAAACTAAGTAGGTGACCCAGTCCTGTGGGTAGTGCCCAGGGTCCCAGCAGGGTGGGCTTGGGGAGCATTGACTGCTGAGCCCACCTCCCGAAGACAAGCATGAACATCATATGCCCAGATGGGGTGTGGAAATTTCCAGATGCAGCCAGATGCTCTGTGTGGGGGAATACCGGTTTTCAGAAAGCTTTATGGTTTGTCATTACAGAAGAATTTTGTGCTCACTGCAACATCCGGATCTCTGCAAGGTGGGAGTTGCACACTCCTTTCCTTCCCTCAATTCCACAGTCCAGAGGAAAGTCCTATTGATGTGTTCATACACCCTAGATCTTCTGTACACACCCATGCCTGCAGAATTACCTACATGCATTTCATGCATGTCTCTACATCATTTTCGTTTTCTTCTGTGTGCCAGTAAGTCTTGGGCTCTGCCTGACAAGATGCATGGAGATGTCCCACTCTCCGTCCTAAGCCAGGAATTCTGTGGGTCCCATTATTTATTTGCTCTGTGGCCTATTGAGTTTGCTCTTTTGCTTCAGTTTTGTGCTAGGAGAAGCATTGCTGCAGTGTGCAACGGGGTAAGAATTTTGATGGTACAGATGGGGAGTTAGAGTTTGTTCTGGGTCATGGCTAAACATGGGCCTTGCTGTTAGCCAGCCTGATGTTGAGGCCGACACCTCCAGGGCAGATTGTGCCTACTCTCGGGGACTCAATTTGCTGATCTGTGGAATGGGATTTCAGTCACCTCTCCTTTGTGGAATAGACGGAGAGGTGTTCAGGAGGGTATTAGCACCAGTGTGGCTTGAGCACTCTGATAGGGGGTCTCTGCCTGGGGGTGGGTGACCCCCTGCCTGCACCCAAGATCCTGGGCCTCCATGAGAGCCCGAATGGTTGGAGAACAATGCCAGCTCTGGAGAACAACAGGCCCTTCCCTGGCTGTCAGGGCGTGAGGATTAGATGCAGAATAATGCAGTCCCCCATCAAACCTGCAGCTGTAACTCAGGCCCCAGACGCTGCCAGCACCATAAATTTGGGCGGGAAGTGCAGCTCTAGCAGTTTGCGAACAAGAGTGGGGGAGGCAGAGTGAATTACAGCTGGGAGGAAGCGGAGGCCCCCTGCCCGGCTTTGTTAGCTGGAGCCAGGGATTGATTGCTCACTGGCTTAATGAAATTGAATTTTAATTTATATCCCAGCCCACAATGGGGGGGGTGGGGCCATGCCTGGACAGAGGTAGGCCCAGTGCTAGGCTGGGGGCTGTTTTAGTGGGGTCTGGGGGCTGTGACCAAATCTTATAGGAGGGAATGATGCTACCCCAGGGTGGCATCTGCTCTCTAAAGTTTCAAGGTCCAGCCAGCCCTGGGACTTTGGGCAAGTTGAAGAACCTTTCTGAGCCTGGTCCCTGTCTAGGCATTCCTACCCGACTCAGGGGTAAGCCTCTGGAGACCCCATGAAGGCAGGCTCCCTATTCTTCCCCTTTGTAGGAGCTGGAAGCCCCACCAGGTGCTAGGACCGGGTGTGCTAGAGATGTTGAGGGAGAGGAGGGTTTATGATTCTCGGGGCTCTTCAGGAGTCCCCAACTCCCTCTCCCCAACGCTGCTTATTTCCACGCAGATGCAGCATTTTCCAGGGCTGCTGGGCACTGGGCACTCTTCCCGTGGGCCTCTGTGTGGCATTTCCTTCCAGCCGGGCGGACACAGTACAAGTGGGTTCTGGGTGGCTGCATCAGTCAACACCGCGGGGTGAGGCTGGCCTGCTCCCAAGGCCACTTCCCTCTCTGAGCCTCAGTTTTCTCTTCCTAAGTTGGGGATGAGGAGAGCACCTATATCCAGGATGTCCTGAGGATTCCCTACGTGGTTTTCAGTGTGTGGCCCAAGGTAGAAGCCAAATCTGCAGAGGCTGTTTCTCTGAAACTTCCCAGATGCTCAAGGCTCGCAGAGAGGGCAGGGCTTCCGGAGGGTCAGGGGTCATGGGCATCCTGGGAGCAGAGGTCAGGTGGAGTAGGGCTGGAAGGACCAGTGCGTTCCTGAGGTTGCCCGGAGCGGGTGGAGAGGAGGAGCAAGGAGTGGCTGAAGCCTCACCCTGACCTGCCTGGAGACCAGGAGCAAAACCTGACTTTTCTTTGCCTCCCCCACTCTGTGGCCCCCAGCAGAGCATCTGGACGTCCACCGGGGCATTCCAGCCATTTCCTGTGTATCCTGGATGGGTTGCCACAGCTGCAGGCTACAGGTCCCTGTTAGTAGAGTGGGGATGGTGGCCTGGCTCCTGAGGGTCTGTGGACCCCTTCCCACCCCAGCTTTCCCATTGTCCAGCAGAGCACCCTTGGGGCCACTGAGCTGGTCCAGCTCCCAGAATGGCCTTCAGGGTACCAGAGGTGCCGCCTCAGTACGCTAGGATGGGTTGATTAAGCTGAGACTGATATACGAGGCATAAACTCATCCACTTCAGGGAGAGGCCATTTCCTGCTGCCTGGATCGGTCAAGTGAAGCTGTCAGTTTAGATGCAGGACACATGCATGAAAGAGAGAGTGGGCAGGAGAGGGAACCCTGGCCTGTCGGTTCTGTGGTGCCTCAAGAAACCATTAGAAATCAGCTCCCACCTTTGACTGAAAGATGGAGGCTCAGAGAGGGGCAGGTGTTTGCCTGAGGTCACACAGCAAACAAACAGAAAAGCTGGGACCAACCTGGGCCACCCGGATATGGACCTGGGTGAGGTACAGCTTGGCCTGTGGGCCCCATGGAATGACGAGGACGGAAGAACATAGCTTGTTTTTGTGTCATCAGGTAGAAAGGAGGTCAGATGTCTTGTCCTCTCTTTATGTTCCAAACTTCCAATTCCATCATCACAATTGTGGATGCACAGACGGCCCCTTTGTGCATAAACAGGATGCCCATGATCTGGGCAGCACAGCTGGTGTGGCCTGGGAGCAGGCACTGGCAGGACATCAGCCCCGCTCAAGACCCCCCCAGACACAAAGGGCCTTGATTAGCGTCTGACCCCAACTTCATCTTTCTTCTAGTCAAGTCACCTGTTCTTCAACATAAACTGATTATAAAAGAAGACTTGGCCTTGTCACAACTTACAAGAACCCAGCGTTGCCTGTCAGAGACAGATAATGACACAGAAATAAATGTCTCCAACACACGTTAGGTTCTTATGCTATAGTATCCATTATACACACATACATATATCTGTGTGTAGATATTATTCACATCTATTACATATGTGTCATTATAGAGATGATATTATTTTAAAAGCTTGTGCCCCTCCCTAAAATCACTTGCATGTTGCATGTTGGGAAATACTCCTTACCGTGAGGGCCTCCCCGGTGGCGCAGCGGTTAGGCGCTGCGCTGTGGAGCTGTCGGCAGTGGCAACGTGAGTTTGACACCGGCCGGGGAGATTCCCACATGGCGCAGCAGACTTCTCCCGCCTGCTGCTCCCCTCAGCAGTGTATTTCTGGCGATCTGCCTGTTCTGCTCCCCACTCTGTCTCTGGTGAACCCTCACACTGCCCCATGCCTCTGGCCTGTACCCCAGCTTGTATGCATAAATAAATAAATCTTTAAAAAAAGGAAATACTCCTTAGCGTGAGCCTGTGACTAACTGTCGTAGGTGCAGGTCTCTGGAGATGGGCAGAACAGGCGGTCACTCAAATGTGCAGACTTGAAGCAAAGCAAACCTGCTCACAATGGCGGCGCTTGCAGGGAGGAGCTGATCAGGTTGGCTCTCCTGGGGGGGAAGGGCAGAGGGCTGCTGAGTTGATGGGGACAGTCTGGTACAGGCCAGGGTGGTGGGTACTGGGCAGCAGGTGGCAGAGCCGAGGCAGAATGGGAATCGAATGAGTGCCTGGCACTGGGCTAGACACGTTGAATCCCCCTCCTGACTACAACCCTCAGAGGGATTTTAATATCCTCACTTCATTAAATTTTTGCTCATGAAATAATTCAGGATTTCAGAAAGCTTGGGAGGGGAGAGAAGAACCTGAGTGAACCTGCCTTTCAGCTCCATTGATTTCTACTCCCCATGCATTGTTTTCTCTGAATTTTATGAAAGAATAGTTCATGACGGTGTTATTGAAGGCCTTCTCCCCCTGCCCCCCCACTTCTCTTCCCCCTTAGAACCATGTGATCACTAGTCATCCTTCCTCCGCACTAATTTATATCATGATTGTGCATGTATGTGGCCAGAATGATACATGTGGTATTGTTTTCTGGTTTTATACATATCCACCCATTTCACAGTTGGAAATGCTGAGACGCTTGTTCAAGTTTATAGTCTTGAGAGGCACAGCCGGGCTCCCTCCCCTGCCCCAGGGGCTCTGGTGATCACTGACTATAAGAGAAAACTTGGCCTGAAGAGACGTTTCTCCTCCATACAAGTCACCCTGGACCAGGTGTGAAGGATGTTGGATTTATCTGGATGGCTGACTTTGAAGTCTGGGGAGCTCCCGGGAGTTGCCAGTTCTCAGAGGGCCTAGGTCATTTGGGGGACAGAAGCCACCAAGGAGAACCTGCCCTTTCAGCTCTGTTACTTCACAGGAGGGATGGCAACAGCTCTCGCTCCAGCAGGCTGCTGCAGAAAGTCTGTGGCCCCGGCGGTGACACGGTGAAGCCACATCTCTAGAGCCAGGAAAGCTTAATCCTGGGAGGTTTATGTCACCAGGGATTGCAGGGGAGGGGAGCAGAGTCCAGACACCCTCCCCATTGTCTGACTGAAATGTGGGTCGGTGGTCTGAGGAGCGGGCCTGTGGGGTCTGGGTGTGTCAGGCCGGCAGTGGCCTGTCTGGGGAATTTGGAGGATGGGTGCATTGAGGGGCAGGTGGCAGTCAGAACCCAGTGGGAACAAAGCCATGAAGGGGCTGAAGTGATGGAGAAAGAGTCAGGGGTGTGTTCTCCGCGTGTGTGTGGCTGTGACCGAGGGCCTCGCACCCTGAGGGTCTCCTGTTCCCCTGACTGCCCACAGCGCAGCACGAGCAGATGTGTGCAAGCACACAGCCAAACACACCACCTCAAACATGCATGCACATGTGCGCACCCCCCCACAGTGCACCACATAGTGCACACCCACTTGCACACATGTGCATACCACACACACACTTTTGCATGTAGATGCACACAAATTTGCATCCTGGCTCAAACACACCAAGACAACTGTGCATTTCAAACATATGCATACATACAAACACTTGAGCAGAGCAAATATCCACATAAACACACACATGCATGTGCAAACAAACACACACACACATGCTAAAAACACACACTTAATAAACACATGCACACACCACACATTTGCTCACAGCACAGTGAGGCCCTTCCTACCACTAGAGGGCACTAGAAGTCTTCCTCAGCCTAGAAATTCACTTGCTGAAACTAATGTGTATGTACACACACAAAACCAAAAAAAAGAAGGGCGAAAAAGAAAAGAAAATCCTTCAGAAGATATAGTAGTTGATAATTCTGGTGGACACGGACTGTAAATCCTGGTGGCTGATAACAATAATGAAGTGTGAACAGCATGTGCCAGATTAACGGAGACAACGCTTTCCCTTCTGCATCAACAGGCCACACTGAGATCTTTCCTGACATGTACACCCCGCCAAGTTGGCCCCTCCCCAGACTTTGGGCTGTGTACCCATCCTTCCCCATGCCCCTCCTAACGTCTCTGAACCATTAAGGGCTGTGTGGAGGGTTTTGGGGTGGTGGTGGTAAGAACTGTCATGATGGCAATATCCCTGCGTCTTAGGGACACCCTGGTCCCCCTCTGTGACCTGAAATGCAGCAGGAAGTTGGTCCTGCAGTCACCCGGCCTGCTGGGTGGGAGTCCTGCGGGGATTCCAGCCTCAGGACAGCTGGTATCCTGGGCTGCCTCTCCTTCCCGGCCTCGGGGCAGGGTGTACAGCAGGGCCCGCCTGGCCTCTCGCCCTGCTCCTTCAGGACTAGCATGGGCTCTTTTCAATTGCTAACTCCTCACTCTCACCTGGTGCTGAGGTGGTGGTGAATGTGGGGTAGTTGCTTATTTTGAGCTGGCAGAGTTTCCAAGGACAGAGAGAGACGGGCTTTCTCAAGGTGCGTTCTGGGCCAGGCCTCCGGCTCAAGTCTTGTTAGAAGGTTTGCTTCTACAGAAGCAGGCCCCTTACTGCAGAGGGGCCCGACAGCACACCCCAGCAGTGCTCAGGGTCAGACACACCCTCAGGGAGTCTGGAGGGGCCTCTACCCGGGGCCCTCAGCCCAGAGTGGGCGACTGCTAGTTCCACCTCCAGTACTCTGCTCACCAGGCCTCCTCTCTCCTTCCTGTCTGGGAGGCAGGGCTGGCCTCCCCGGCCCCGTCTCATTAATGAGTCCTGCAGGCTTCGGGTCTCACTAGGGTTGGGGTTAGAAGGATGAATAAGCTGGGCTCCCAAGGGCTGGGGGAGCAGCCAAGCATCACTTGCAAACCAAGTGACGATGCGGGCCAGGCCCAGGGCGGTCAGCGCTGAGCCCCAGGGGCTGTGCTGCGGGGCAGCAGTAGCACTTCCCTGGAGACACAGGCTGATGTTTCCGAGGATTCGTTCTTTCCACAGCCACTCAGTAAGCACCTCTGTGTGCCAGGCTTGTGATGAAGGAAGCAGTGCTGCTGCTCTGCTGGGGTTTAGATTCTGTGTGGAGCCTCCCTGGTGGCACAATGGGTTAAGCACAGCACTATGAGGCTGTCCGGAATCACTGCAGCACAAATTTGATCCCCAGCCAGGGAGCTTCCCACATGGCGCAGCAGACCTCTCCTGCCGCGCCTGCTGCTCCCTTCGGCAGTGTACTTCAGTAGATCTGCCTGTTCTGCTCCCACCTCTGTCTCTGGTGAATCCTCTCACCATGCCCCCCACCTCTGGCCTACACCTCAGCTCTTGTATGCATAAATAAATCAATCTTTAAAAAAAAAAGAAGATACATTAGAAAAAAAAAAGATTCCTTGTGAGTGCCCTGGGCTGTCCTAACAAATGACTGCAAACCACTGTCTAAAACAACACAAATGCAATTTGGAGGCCAGAAGCCTGACATCAAGGTGCCACAGCGCCACACTCTCTTAGGAGATCCCAGGGAGACTCCTTTCTGCCTCTTCCTGCTCAGAGCAGCTCTGGGCAGCTCTGGGCTCAAGGCCACACCTCGCTAGGCCCTGCCTCCCTGCTGAGCCCCTGTAGCCAGGTCTCCCGCTCCTTCCTTTTGTAAGGACAACAGTCATTGGACCACAGCCCCCCGAAATCCAGTATAACATCATCTTTTTTTTTTAACATTCAGAAAAGTTCTTTGACATATTAAAATTGTATATGTTTGAGCTGTACAACTTGATGTTTTGATTATGTATAAGTTGTGAAAAGATTACCACTATCAAGTTAATTAACTTATCACCTCAAGTTGTTACCATTATGTGTGGTGAGAACATTTAATTTTCAGAGCTATCCTCTTAGCAAATTTCAAGCATGTAAGACAGTACCTTTAACCACTGTCACCGTGTTATGTATTAGTCCCTAGGACTCCAGCATCTTGCATAACTGATACTTTGCATTTCATCTTAAACTGCTGACCTCTGCAAAGATCCTATTTCCAAATAATGTCCTCTTTGCTGATACTGGAGTTTAGGAGGTCAACATATCTTTTGGGGGACATGGAGAGTTAAAAGGCTGAGGGAGGCACATACATCCATGACAGAGGAACAGCAACTAGAAAGGCCTTAGGTGAAAAGAATTTGGGGAACCAACAGGGCCATGCCAGTGTGGCCAGATGTAGAGAGCAGGGGGAAGGCAGGCTCTGGAAGGTTCTGGAAGGGTTAGATGGGGTTAGGCTATGCGGTCAGGGCAAGCCACTCTTACTCCATTCCAGCACCTTTCAGCAAGAAGGTCTAAAGTAGAGAAGGGCCATGATTCAATATATGTTTTGCAAAGGCCCTCCATCTGGGCTTCTCGATGGGGTCTGTGTATAGAATCCAGGGCTAGGGGGAGGTCAGTGAATTTTGACTGGAAAAAAATGACATCTTCATTTTTCCTACTGCCTAACTGAAAGTCAGTGATTCCTCTCATTTTGATGGTCATGGACCATGGGAGTGAGGGCACAGTCCCTGGGACCTGCTTACCAGCTGGGACGTGATGTCTGGTGTCTGTGGCTGCCACAGGTGGCTCGAAATGCCCTTCACACTCATCCTGACCTTGAGATAACGGCACTGGTTGGCTAATCATTAGATCTTGCTGTTGAATCTTGCTATTTGATGCCGTCACAAAAATATAAATAAATTACCAGATTACAAGCTTGCCTTTTAAATACTTTGATAACTATGTGGATTCTTTTGCAATCCTAGGTGTTTCATCCATTTAAAAAATGTTTTTTGCACACTGGGTTAAACAGGGAATTGAGGTTGAGTGTTAGGCTTCCAGATTGAAAGACTGGAGGGGAGAAGAGTAGGTTTCGGGGGAAATGGTGTGTTTGTTTGGTTTTGAAAATTTAATTTGGGCTAATCCAACTGGAGCAGCCAAGGGACACTGGCCTCACGAGACGAGCAGTTTAACAACAGCTGAGCTGGAAATGCCAATTTTCTTCATTTACCATGAGGAAATAGAGACCTGGGGAGTTACAGGAAACCATCTGTGAATGGCTGTCCCCAGCCCCAGACCTGGGATCCCGCATCTCCTTGCCCACAGACACCGAGGACCCTTCCCATGCACGCCTGAGCAACAGCTGTCCCCAGAGGCCTGCTGTCTGCACTGAGCCCAGCCCTGCAGGGGGCCGG
>PVIJ01005334.1:30040-105109 GCA_004024925.1 Scalopus aquaticus
CAGCCTTATACTCACATCCACGTCAGCCACACCAGTTGGGGAACACACAGATTAATCCAAACAAGATCAGAACAGATCATGACATGTGATAGGAAAGAGAGAAATTCCTGTACTAGAGATTTGTTTCCAGTCACCCCAACCAGCTCGGAAACTTTCAATACAATTTTTAGACAAGCACCTGGGGTTTCGAAGCAGCCAGTACAGAGAGAAGAGAGGGCGAGCCCTCAGCCCCCTCTTTAAAATCGGCTAATTTTAGTATCCAAACAAACCAGAATGCCAAAAGTCTGAAAGCTCTTTCTCCTCCACACCCCCTCATCACCCACCGTCACCCACTGTCTTCTCAGGTGGCTGGGCTCTGCCCAAGCCCATGAACCCCATATTTCCTGCTGCTGACCCTGGTCCTATAGGGTAAGAGGCAGGGACAAGGCCGGGGCCAGAAGCTTTGTAGCATCACTGGCAATGTAGGGGTGGGCAGCCTCAGAGTGGGTTGGCATGGAGGTGTGGCGGGTGAGGGACAGGGAGGGATGGAGCCAAGACCCACCTGCTTCTGGGTAGTTGTGGGCTCTCCACAGCCTCTTTGAACATGGGGACCCTGCCCTCTCCTTCAGCGCCTTCTGGGAGAACTGCCCACTCCATTCTTGCTGATAGAATTTGACCTTGACCTCTGCCCTAGCATAGAGGTTGATGTGTGCCCCAGGCAGGCCTGCACCAGGGAAGCCCCAGGCAGCTGTGAGAAGCAGCCCCCTTCAAGGCTCATCTCTGCTGCTTCCCAGCAGCCATCCCCCCTGAGCCTCAGCTTCTCTGTGGAGTAAATGGGGGTGATCTTGCCACTGGAAGATGGGTGCACGGTTTGGAAAGAACACAAATGACTAAGTCCCTGCACACACTAGGCCTGCTCGCCCACTCTTCAGCTAGCTTGGAGGGTCTTCTTTGAAGTCAGAAGCCCAGGAGCCCTTAAGCAAAGGAAGCACAGGTCTTGTCCTGCTCACCTGAAGCTGCGCTCAGAGGCACAGCAAGCAAGTAGCTAAGGGAATGAGATGGAGAATTGAAGTGAGTGCAGGAGGCTGCCTGGTGGGGCCTCAGCAGCCCCCTCAGTTGCTGCTTTGATTTGTCAACAGCGATCTGATAACAAGAGGCCAGGCACTGCCAGGGCGGGGAGTGGGGCTGCCCCGGTGGAGGGCAGCGGCTGCCTGGGCAGCCCCATCTGACCCAGGCCTGCAGGAGGGAGAACTTTGACTCCCCAGTGGCATGCAGCTGAGCCCTGCTCCTCGGAGACCCCCTCGAGCGAAAGTGACCTCTGCCTTCAGTTTACAAATTTTTAGAAATGCAAAAAAAATTCAATGAAACAATTGGATCAAAAGAAAAGTTAGGTGTGACCCAAGGAAGGTCACAGAGGGGGCCGTAATCCATGAGGTGCCCTTCCCCCTTCCCCCTTCCTGAAATGCATCTCTTATGTGTCCCTTGGATTATTTCCTTCTAAGGCTCAGGCTGTGAGGAAATCGGGAATCACAGAGCAGGGTGGGCCCTTGGGACTCTAGGGCATAGGTGACTCTGGGGTGCCCCCTTCCATGCCCGCTTTTCCAGGGATGGCCAATCTCCCAGTCCCCCTGCAGGATCACAGCTGGTTACACCAGAAGTCTGGTGCAGGCGGGTCCAAACAGATCCCCGCACAGGGACTTGGGGCTGCATGGGCGGCTGGGCCAGTGGCTCTGGGGCCTGAGCAGCAAGACATGCGGATGTGAGGCCAAGTGTAAGAGGAACAGCTGGAAAAGAGGGAGCCGGTGTGCCAAAAAGCAGAGATGAGAGGACCCACGTGGTTGCCCCCAGAGGGAGCGTAGGCAGAGGTGTGCTCCCCACAGGGACAGAGCCTGGATTCATGACTCGCCCTTTCCTGTGGTGTAAACACTTCCACCACACTGCTGTCAAGCTGCCAGTGTACAGTAGTAAGAAATGCCCACAACTGGCTCTGCCCACCACTAGGGCTGCTGGGGGCCTGACTGCTCTCCACTTCCAAGAGATGTCTGGCTACAGATATCTCAGCCCCTCTGAAGATGTGACCCAAGGGTGGTCTCTCAAAAACGTCCCACACCAAGAAACAGTCTGGTAATTGGAAAAGGAATTCTAAGATGCAACTTTCTTAATAATATAAGGCAAACACATCTTTCACAAAAACAGTCAGATATTTTCTTCTTCCCTTCCATGGACTTCCTCACACGGCGGCTGCTTCCTCTTTTCTTGGAAAATATCCCCCCAACTCCAACCCATTCTTGCCCAAAGGCCTCTCGAGCCCTTCCTGTCCTAAAAGCCCTGTGTGTGGGAACAGTAGACCCCTCCCAGCCACCAAGCAGGCTTCAGTGGTGGAGGGAAAAATGTATCCCACCACATGACCAGCCCAGTCTCCATCTCACTTGGGTTTGCTTGGACAAGTTTCTATGTCTCAGACCTCAGAACCTTTCTACTAGTTGTTTCTACTGCTTGGAGGCTCTGGCCCCACATCTTTGTGCAGCATGCTGCCATTCCCATTCCCTTCTGCTCAAATGTCACCTTGTCAAGGAAGTCAAACTATCTAAACAAACTCCTCTGTGATAATGCTGTTGCTTGTCGCCAAAGTCACTAGTCCTGTTTTTATGTTTGAGTGGTGATATGCATAGTCCTTGATGGGTAAGGGACTTGGTAGTGGCAAGTCAGACATAAGGGAAGGACTACTGGGACTGCTGGGAAAGATCCTCCCTTCTTTCTTTGGGTACCAGTATGTGAAGATGTGATGCCTGGAGCTGTGGCAGCCATCTTATAATGATGAGGTCAACAGCTTGAAGAGGAAACAATACTCTTGAACAGTCAGAGGATCTGTCAAGACAAGATTTACTTCCTACATGGCACCAAGCTGCCCCTCTCTGATGGGTTATGTGCTCGCCTGTTTGTCACGGTTCCTACCTGTTCCTATCATTCTACCCTGGTCACTTCACTCATTTACATCCTTGCAGGCCCCTGTCTACTCCAATGGCAATGCCATGCTTTTCTATGTTATGTGTTTATTCCAGCAGGCTGCCAGCACCCTGTGGACAGGGATTGGGGTCTAGCACTGTGCTGTTTTCCCCCGTACTGTCATGAGGTACCCCTCCCTTGGGGTACATCTCACCTGAGGTGAGATGAATGTGTACATTCCAGGGGCATGCAATATATTCACAATGATCCAAAACATTTTCATCATCCCAAAAGGAGACCCTGTACCCAAAATTCAGTCTTTACTCTTCTAGACATTTTGTATAAATAGAATCCTACAACAGAGGTTGTTTGTATCTGGCTTCATTCACTTAGCATCATGTTTCCAATGCTCATCCATATTATAGTAGATATCAGTACTTAATTCCTTTTTTTTGGCTGGAAAATAATCCATTGTTTGGACAGACCACCTTTCATTCATCCATTCAGCCACTGTTGGACAACTGGGCTGCTTCCTGATTTTGGCTGTTATGAATAGTGCTGCTATGACCATGCATGTATAAGTTGTCATTTAAACACCTGTTTCGATCCCTTCCAGTCTCTGTATAATCACTGAACAGCATTTCAGAGATGAGGAAGAGAGTGCAAAGCCCAGAAGTCAGAAGAAGAGCAAGAGGCTGGTGAGGTTGGTTGTGGTATGTGTGGTGTGGGGGCATCCTGGTGATCCAGAAGGGACAAGGTCAGTCTGGACCAGGGTGGTGGCTGTGAGAGGAGGGAGAAGTGAATGGATTCAGAGGGAGTAAGAACAGGATGAGGTAACTAGGGACCTGTGTGTGGGGGGCACAGAAAAGAGTCAGAGACAGAAAGAGATTGAGAGAAAGCGGTAGAGAGCAGGACAGAGAGGGAGGGACAGACAGAAACACACATACAGTGGTGGGGGCAGAGAGAAAGAGAGAGAGCGAGAGTCAAAGCGAGAGTGAGAGTGAGGTGGGGGGTGGAGAGAGAGAGAGACACAGAGAGAGAGACTGATGTCTCCCAGGGTTCCGGCTGAGTGCCAGTCAGGGATGGGTGGGGAGGGCAGTTCACTGAGGATCCTAGTGACCTCTGTATGTGAGAGGGGTCAGTCTGTAATCTCTAGGAGGTGGAGTGGGGTCCCATCCCCCCGGCTGCCCTGGCGGAGCCACAGCTCTTACACCTTGCGCACCACTTTGCAGCAGCAGCAGCAACCCCAAGGGCAGGGTCTTAACAACTGTCAAGTGCAGCCGAGGCTGCACCAGCTACTCGTCATACGCAACAGCTCTTACAGGCCAGACAGGTCGAGTCCCAGAACAGAGTGCCAGGCTGCTCTGGCATGAGCCACGGAAACCCAGGCCCTGAAAGGCTGCTGCCCGTGGGGGGCCCTGCAGGTGGGCACATCATAGCCCTCTGGAAGCTTGTGCAGAGACTGGAGAGAGTGATGCGGAGGTACACTTGTTCCCTGAACACCACCCAGCCCTCCTTCCAGTGGGGCTGGCTGGGGGCGATGGGCTCCCCAGAGAGGGCACACCAGATGGCATGGGAAGGACTGCGTGTGCCTCAGTGCGCGGGTCAGGCAGGAGCCCCGGGACCTGCCCCGGGAAACAGCACTGGACGGAGCGGTGTGGATGAAGGCTCCGGTGGGGCAGGGAGGGGAGTGCGGACGCCCACACAGGCACTCGCAGGACACACGAGACGTGGGAAGTGGTTTCAGTGTGCAGCGAAGGCCGGGGATGGGCAGAGGAGAGAGTTAAATGGATGGCCTTCTATAACGTGTGACTTTTGAATGTTTTAGCCATTAAAAATGGAACAAAATTCCAGCTTAAAAGCCTGGGGAGCCTCCCCAGCTTCTGAGAGCCTCTCTTTGGTCTGAGGCTCCAGCTCCATGCGGCTGGCCTGAGAGTGCATGCCCAGGTTGCACAGTCGCCTGTGGGTGCCCCTGGGCAGGTGTTCTGGGTTCGCAGCCTCCTCCAACGGTGACAGCCCGTGAGGCTAGAACTGTTCTCAGGGTCTCTCTTCTCCTTTTTCTGCAGTGACCCACAGCCCGTGACGCCAGAGGGAACATCTGGGCTGTGGACAGCAAGTTGGCCTGGGTGGGTGAGTGGGGGCAGGAGCCAGGACAGCTGGGGTGGGAGGCGCTTCCTGTTGCTTTCAGTTTCTGGGGTTTCTGGGGTTTGAAATTGAAACTAAAATTCAGGGTTCAACCTCAGTTGGAGCAGCCCCCTCCCTTTCTGGAGACTTCTGTGGGCCTAGGTTGTCAGACACAGAGGCAAACCTCACCAGAAAGTTAGAATGTACCGTGGGAAGAAACCTCAAAGGCACCCCAACTTGGGGAATTGGAGAAAGTGGGACGGGGTATGGGGAAGAGAGACCCTAGGTTTCCAGCAGAGATGGGAAGGGAGTTATTAGACTTGGAGCTGGAAGAGCTAGATTCACCCCCTCGCTCTGCTGGTCTGTCTCCTGATCTGCAGCACCCTTACCATTTTCTCAGGTTGCTGGGGACACTGCAGATGGCACTCAGACTTGGAGACGCCCTATCCTGGGTTAACTCACAGCCAACTACCGCTACTAAACAGACGAGGAGGCAAAGGCTCAGAGAGGTCAGACTACTTCCCTGGCTCACACAGCAGGCATGTGGCTTGTCCAGGATGGGAACCCAGGTCTGGCTGGCTTGGAGTTTGGTGCTTGTATCATTATGTACCTATTCCAGGGATCTACCGATAAGTAAAAAATGCTCCTAGAATTTAGTGGCTTAAGATACTTCTTGAGTTTTATTGTATCTCAGCTCTGTGGGCAGGACTTACCTCCTGCTCTACTTGATGTTATTTGGGGTCACCCAGCTGGTGTTGGGTCTGGAGCATCTGAGCTGGTCTCCATCACTTGCTGGATGCCCAAGGAAACTTTGGAGGGCTGGCCCAGCCTCCCTGCTGTTTCTGGGCCTCCCCCTGTGGTTTCTCTTGCTTCTGAGAGGGCAGTTTAGGGCTTTCAGAGACAACGGCGGTGTGGGAGCTGCCAGCCTTCTCAAAGGCCATCCGAGAATCGAGGGGAAGGGAAAGAGACCCCAACTCTCTATGGAAGGTGGAATTAAAGACTTTGTGGCCTCCTTTGTCTGTTGCAACCTCATGAGGTCTTTCTCAGGGGTGGAGGCAGGAGGTGAGTCTTACATTAGGGACAGAGCCCACCTGGGCCATGTGTGTCCTGTCCACTGTGGCTCATCACAGGCAGATGTTCAAGAAATGGGGATGGGAGTGGGGGCCAAAGCACATAACCTCATTTACTTGGGGCTCAATCTAGGAATTGAAAGGGGTGGGGATCTTGAGGCCAGCACTGGAGCTGCTGTTGTGGCAATGCAGACAGAATCCCTGTAAAACATTCTGGGGGCTAAAAGGCATGGGAGCAGGTTCTGGGAACCAGTGTCCCATCAAGCAGCAATAGCATCCTGGTCAACCTTGGCAGGAGTGCCAAACACAAACCTAGGAGAGGGAGCAAAGCAGGCTGGAAGATGAACACTCGCCCAGATAGACACACACAGGAAAATGAGGCCAGCAGATGTGGCGGGTTTTGAGGGCAGTATGATGGCCTGATGCCAAGGTTCAAAGATATTTTCCCTCCGTTAATTTTATCCCACCCTCCTGCCAGCAAAGTAGCCCCTTTTCTGGATTGGATGAGAAACCAGTTCCCCAGAATCGTGACCAAATTTGGTAGAAACTCAAGGTCTGCTCTGGTGGTGCTCAGAGAGGAAATCCACATCCTCTCCATCTGATCATCCCGTGAGCTGGCCCCAAACTGGCCATTGACTCAGACACCACTGGAAGAGCAGAACCGAGGGAGGACAGATGTCGCCAAGACTCCAAATAGCACCTCTGACAGAAGATCCAAAGCAGATTTTTAGTTGGCAAATCAACCAGACCTAGGCAGAGTTCCAGCTTACCACCTGTGTGACCTTGGTGAAGTTACTTAACCTCTCTGAGCCTTAATCCTCTCATATGTAAGATGGATAAGAGTTCTGGGGACAGTGAATAAAATAACATTTACAAAGTGCTCGGCACCGAATAGGAGCTAAAAACAATTAATATTTGCCCAGCCCAAGAGCAACAGTATTTAATCTTTTGGGGATTATAGAAACCCTAGGGAATCTGAGAAAGGATTTTCTCCCGAGTAGAGTGTAGGGCTACACATACAACACGATTTCCAGGGCTCAGAGCTGCATGGCTGGTGTCCTTGGAGGTAGACCAAGCCCACATCACTGGCGTTATCAGCTTGGCACAGGCTCCCTTCTAGAGTCTGGGGCTGGGCTTGTCGTGCAGGCTGCAATCCCACTGTGCATCTCGGGGCAGGCTGCCTGAGCCTTGGTCTGGCTCCAAAGGAAAAATTCAGTCTGTAGACCCTGGTGTGCTGATTTGAGCTGCAGCTGGGCTTTGAGAGAGCTTAGTGCAGTCCCCCACCGGCTGCCCAGTCCTGCTCAGCTCCAATCTCCTTTTGAGGCAGCCACAGGTCTTCCCATTGCTGGCGGCCGAGGCTGACAAATAGGAGCCCAGAGCTAGAGCAGATGGTGTCAGGGGTCTCCTCTGAAATGCTCATGTGGATGGATTCCCCAGTGCCAAGCCCCAGCCTCCTGCTGACTTCGCCATTTCATCCAGGGAGCAAGGCAACACAGACCCTCATTCCTGACCTCTCTCCTCCCACTCCACCTTATTAACATACATGCAACCCACGGCCTGCATTCTGGAGCCTGGGTAAAAATACCTGGGGGCGGGGGCGGGGGGGGGTCCACCCTCCCTAAGTTCTTTTCAGACATCTTAGCTTACATGTGGCCCATCTCTACCCTTCCTTGTGCCCATTTCCCCTTTGCCCCCCATAAATTATATGCAAGTCATGAGTTTGGTTTTTCTGCACAACAACCTGAGAATTCTTAAATAAATAAATATAAATAAATCAGCAGGCCCTTTACTCCAGGCCTCTTTTCCAGTCACGTCTGTCCCCTTGGCCCTAAGTACTTTACAAGGAAGCAGAGTTTCTGAGTGGAAACACGACTGCCTCCGCTTGGGGAAAATTTACTGTTTAACCTAAAACTCTTAACAAGATGGAAGCAGAGACCTTCAGCTCCACATCTCCTCCCAGGGTGGCTTCTCTGGGCCTCCGTAGCCGCGGCTGGACCTCTGGCATCATGGGCTCTTCAAACCCAGTGCAGCCATCTTGTTTCTGGGGGCTATTTTGAAAGCGGAAGCATCGCTTACTGGTCCTTGGAGGAATGTTTATTTCTAAAGGCCTTGCCCTTCCTGGCAAACTTGGATCTTGAGGATGTAGAGATGGACAGTCGTGGAGGAGGACAGGACTAGGCCCCTCCGAGGGCCCTCAGTCCCCATGCATACCTCCTGGTGCTTGGTGGTGCTCTTTTGACCTCTAAGGGTTGAAATGATAGAAAATGCAATAGGTGTACATTACTGTTTTTAGAGGATATTTATTAAGACCTTTTATTAGTAATTCATATCTCTAATACGTGGGAAATATCGTCCAGATAATCAACTCATGCCCTGGTCCTAAAATTATAAAGGAAAGGGTTGTTCCTATATCTGCTAGGAATTTTTCTAGGCTGCCAATAACTGAGAACTGAAATGTGACCATTTAATATGGTAAAAATTTATTTTGGTCTCATGTGCAAGACACCCAAGCAGCAGTCTTGGGCTCCAAAGTGTCATCAGTGATTGGTTCCTTCTATCTTTCTCCTCCACCATCCTCTGCACAGGATTTCCATTCTCAAGGCCACATCAAGATCCATTATGATTGCTGGAGCTCTAGCCATCACATGGCATTCCAGGCACGAAACTAGAGGAAGGATGGTTTGTCTGCTTTGTCTCTCCCCCAAACTTTTCCTTACATTTCTTTGACTACTCTAGCTACAAAGGAAGTTAGGAAACTAGTTGTGCAGTTTCCCGGAATAGAATGTGGATTCTGGTAGTGAAGAAGGGGATGTGGATATTGGATCGTCAACTAGCAGTTGCTCCCATGAACACAGAGACCTAAGTTTGAGCTCCTGCTTGCTGCCGACCAAATGCTGAATAGCCAGCATGGTGTCAGGCTGGGTCGGGCCCGGTTTAGCTATGCCCTATTGGTTGCAGACATGGAAAGAGGGCATCGAGGAAGTCAAGGAGAAGAATGATTTCAGAACCCCCTCGGGCCTTTACTATCTGCTTTGGAGGGAATTGTGGCTTCCAGCAGTCCCCAGCTCCTGGGCAATGGTGGCAAACCCCCCAGAGAATCCTATCCCACATGGTCCCTCCTGAGCCAGCATGAAGCAAGGCTACATGCAGAACACTACATACTGAAAGACAACTATGGGAGGGGGAGCTTGTAGGGAGCCTGGCCTAGGGCTGAGTTGGGGGGTGCAGGTGCATTAACAGCGAGACCTCCCATGCTGCCTGTGGAAAGACAGGCGATTTCCAGGGCTGTAGGCAATTATCATCCAAACCAGGAGGCATCTTAGTCAAAGGGGTGTCATAGGTAATTATGCCCCAAACCTAGGTGTTTGCTGGGATATATGTCACCCTACTTTCATCCTACAGATGACATAGGGTGTGAACTAGACTTTCTGGGAGTGGTCTGCAGGTCAGGAAGGTGGCAAGCGCTGAAAACCTCTGCAAATGATTACATTAAAATAAAAAGATTGAAAACAAGGAAATGGGGAAATTTTAATGCAAGAAAAAGAATAGCATGACATACTTCTCCTTCCTCCCTGATCTGTCCTGCCTGAGAACGTGCCTATCATGTGTCTGCAGGCTGGGGGCTGCCCTGGCTTTCAGGGTCCCTGCCCGATAGGTAGTACCCCTATTCCATGAGATACGTCCAACTGCTGCTCTGGCTTTTGAGGGGCTGGCTGGCCTTGACCTGGCTTGTGTCCTTGGCCCTACCTCCTGCTAATCCCAGGGCAGCCTGGGTGGAAGAAACTACTCCCTGCTCATTCTGAGCACCCCCACAGCTGCATCTGCCCCCAGGCGCTCCTTGGAGCGGCTCCACAACTGGGTAGGATGAACCCCCCAGGCTGGGGCAGCTCTGGGGGCAGCAGGATGCCCCTTCCACCCCATGGCATTACCCAGTGGGGTCCTGACATCCATCCTGAGTCCCACTCGGACTCAGGGGTGCCCTGCCTCACAGCTGGTCCTCATCCACCCAGACGGTCTTGCGCTGCTCCTCTGCGATCTTGTCTTTGATGACACGGAGCAGCTCTTCCACGCTGCTCCACATGTCGGCCTCCACCGTGGCGTACAGGCATGGCAGGGCCTCCAGCTCCTTCTCCTTCTGCCGGCACAGCCGCAGGAATTCCTCCTCTGGCTCAGGCCGAGACAGCATCTTCCTGCAGGCAGGAGGGAGGGGCTGGGCTAGACCCCGTGGCACGGGACAAGGGCCCAGCGGCTCTGCCCACCCTGAGAGGGCCTTGGGCACCCTACGGAGGGGCCCCCTCCACTCTCCTTGTACTGCCCCTGCCTTGTTTCTCCGCAGCATCTCCTGCTTTCTAGCACATTAAATAGAATGGTCCTTTTAATTCTGTTCACTGGAATTCCCAAGAGGTGCAGATTTTTAAAAAAGTCTTTTAAAATTTTTAGTTATGGTAAAGTACGATAAAACAAAATTTATCATCTTCACCAATTTTAAGTAATGTTGAATGTCACATCACCATGCAATCAATCTCTAGGACTTTTTCTTCCTGCAAAACTGAAAACTCTATGCCCATGAACACGAATTCCCTATTCCTTGCCCAGACCCTGGCACCCACCATCCTATTTTCTGTCTTGATGGATCTGATTCCTCTAGAACCTCACACAGGAACACATACTTGTCCCTCTGTGACTGACTTATTTCACTTAGCAGGATGTCCTCCAGGTTATCTATGCCACAGCATGTGACAGAATTTCCTTTCTTTTTAAAGGGTAAGTAATATTCCATTGGCTATACAGACCACATTTTGTTTAGTCATCCATCTGTGGATGCTTGGGTTGCTTTTTCCTTTTGGATATTCAGAATAGTGCCCTAAAAACAAGAGTGTGCAAATATCTCTTTCAACTATTTGGGACATATATCCAGTAGAGGGGTGCTGCATTATTTGGTCTATGTTTAGTATTTGGGGGTGAACCTCCATACCATCTTCATAGCACCTGCACCATTTTACATTCCCACCCACAGGGCATCAGGAGTCCAGTTTCTCCCCATCCTCACCAGCATTTGTTCTTTTCTGTATTTTGGGCAGCAACTGTCAGAATAAATGTGGGGTGAGGTGGGTGTTTCTGTCTCATTTGCTCATTCATACGTTCTCCAGGACTGGCATTCAGTAAATATTTGGTGAAAGAATAGAGGGGCACAACTTCTCCTAGTCCCAGATGCTGTCATATGCAAGGAAGGCAGGAGTCAGAGGTCATGCCAGGTATGTCAGAGCCAGGCCCCAAACTCAGTGTCACCTGGTTTCCTCTCTCTCTATCAAACTCCATAGCCAACCCTTCAACAAATCACACAGGCTCGACCTTGGACATGGGTCTAGAATCGAATCTCTCCTCATCGCCCTCCAGACAGGTCCAGGGTCCCAGAATCATTGTCTCTCACCAGGGTAACAGAGCGCCCAGCACAACCCAGCACAGCCAAGCACAGCAGCCAGAGGGAGCCACTCACCCCCACGTTAGATTTGGTCACTCCTTCGCTCAAAAGCTCCAGTGGCTCCCATCTCCGAACAAACCACCAAATCCTTCCCTTAGCTACATGGACCCCTGCGGTCTGGACTCCCCCAGGTTGCAAGGTCACCTCTCATGGCCCTGCCCTTCTCACTGTCTCCCCTCAGGATCTGGCACTAGCTGGCCCTCGACTCAGAGCACCTCTCCCCTAGCACCTGCTACAGCCCCATGCTCCAACACTGGCCCCCCGACAGCTTGCATCCCTCAGCACCCCACTATCCCTCTCAGCACTTGTCTCCACCAGAAATGGGCCCTGTATGTATGGGCCTGCTCCATCGCTGGAGGTCAGGCACCAAGTCCACCCTGGACTGGAGTCTGACATACGGGAAAGATTCACTGCAGTGACGGGTGGAGAGACCGACCAAGGCCTTTGCTGTCCAGAACCCAAAGGCTGGCAGGGCAGGAGGGAACAGACGGATCGCGGAGCCCTACCTGAACCTCTTGCTGTTCTTCTCCGACACCCTGATGAAGAGCACGATGGGGTAGATTCTGGACTTGATCAAGTCTTTTGTGCAGCTGATCCCCGCTTCCAGCAGACAATGCTTGTCCTGCAAGCACAGGGCCAGCGGTCAGCCCCTGTGGGAGCCTGCGGTGGCTCAAGATTCAGGGGCAGGCTCCGTGGCACAGAGATGAGGGTGAGAGTCGCTCGTGCAACCAGCTCACAAACTGAACCTACTGGTGAAATCAGCAGCTGAGTCCAGAGGCAGAAACGACTTGCTCTAGAGCCTTCTGGTCACTGCACCCCCTCCTTGCCGGGGTGCGGACTTCTAACAGCACAGATTCATTGAATCGGGGTACGAATGACCCAAGGGGACCCTGGACCCGAGAGACAGCTGGGCCCCCGCCTGTCCATCCCGACGCTTGGCTCCACTCTGCTGGGCACAGTGACGGGTGCTGGCAGAGCCCAGGCACCCAGCCCGGGGTGAGTCAGGTGGTGCGAGTGAGTTTTAATAAAAATCAAAGTGGGAATCAAGAACACCTGCTCCTCTCTTTGGCCCATGGAGGCTTTCTTGGTGAGGGGCAAGTGGGCGGCCGTGAGCCCTGCACGTCCCGCACGTGTCGGAAGCCTGATTCCCCGCACTGCGAGCTCGTCGTTTCTGAAAAGCAATTCTGGTCTTGCTTTTGAAAAACAAACAAACAAACAAACAAGCTAACCACTATAGGGGCAATGGAGGGGCTCAGGCTTGTTTTTGCCTTCCGCCATTGGCCTCTACGGCCACCACCTGTGGCCTTGCTTTCCTTCCAGGCTGTTACCTGTATGTGATACTGTGTTAATGCAAAAAGCCCTTGGGAGCGTGAGCACTGGGCACGCACAGACACCTGGGGCTGAGAAGACAGAGAGCACGGGGCACAATTACCTGCAAGTGTGAACGCCCGGACCAGAGAGCATCACAAAGATCATTACTGGGGCAGAAGAGGGGCTGGGGGGAGAGAGGGAGAGAGCACACACCAGGGCGGAGGTAGTGGGCTCTAGGAGGCTTGCTTGCTGCCAACCTCCAGGCTACCTGCCTCCCTCTTGCCTCCCTACTCGCTGGTCTGCCTGTACCTGGTTCCCTGCTTCAGCATTAAAGGCCTGTCATATCTACCGAGGGCTTCATTTGCCCGAATCCACAATGAAGCTGCGTGCCAGCCCTGAGCCTGGGTTACCGCCCCGACACCACTTTTGCACTGAAACAGAACATGTGGAATGTGGAGGCGCATGAGTTCCTAAGCACACAGCTCAGCGAATTTTCACAAGCCCAACCTGCTGGTGGATCCAGCACCCGGGCTCAGAGGTAGAAATGACCAGTTCCAGAGCCTTCCGGTCACTGCACCCCCTTCCTGCCCGGGTAGGCATGACCCAGAATTCTAGCAGCAGAGATTTGTTGATGGCGTCTTTTCAGGTAAAGTACCTCAGCTCCAACCTGCCTATTCATTTTCTATCCACTCCAGCTGTCAGGATTCTCTAAACTGCTATGTCTCAGGCTTTAAAAACAAGCACACCGTTCAAGACTGATAGCTCTGCCCATGCTTTTATCTGTGGAAGTGACAAGGTGGGGAGGGGGCAGGAGTGACCGTTGGCAGGAGTTCCTGGCTAGACACCTGCTCCTGGCACCCCCAAGGACACTGCCCCCTGCGAGCTGGCCCCTCGGCCTCTGAGGCAGCACCCATCTGCCACAGGCTGAGAGTTTTGCTTTCATAAAGTCCCAGAACGAGAAAGAACTTAGTGCTTAGGGAGGATGAGGGCTACCTTGCCTGGCTCCAGAAGACTCTAAATTGTATGCAGACACCTTTCCTGCATTGCTGCCAATAGCCCTCTGGCACTGCCCCATTTCCCTCATTTGGCCAACACGGTGCCTGTCACCCACTTGTCTCTCTGTCTGACACACTTGCTCTCTATCTCTGGCCCTTGTTATCACAGCCAGACACACACATATCCCTAAACAAAGTGAACTAGGACACCAGCACCGGGAAGCCATCAGAAATAGAAGGCGGTCTCACATTATAAATGCACGTCACAGCAAGAGAATGAGGGCATGGAGAGGGGAGGTTTATGTGGCAGAGATGCAGAGAGAAAGGGAAAAGTTTTGGGCACCAGGAAGTGAGGCCCTTCATCGTCCACAACCGAGGTGGTCTTGCAAAGATAATGGGGTGGGTGTCATGGCCTGCCCAGGCTCCTGGTCCTCCACTCACCTTGGCCGCCACAGCTTCAATGTTGGCGGGAACGATGCATTCAAAGGTATTGGGGTTCTTCTCTCGGGAGTAGATAATGGCCTCCGTCTTCTGCTTTCTGAGGAACTCATCTCTTGTGACAACATCTGCCGAGAGAGGCAGGCTGTGAGGGTGGCACAGAGTGGTCTTGGGTGGATTATCCCATTGAAGCCCTGCCTGCCCCCTTCTGGGCTGGAAAGAACTCAGTGCCTGGTCCTGTTCTGGCCACATGTAAAAAATCTCATCTCCGCCACTAACTGTGAGTCTTCCAAAGGGTAGGATCAACGTCACACTTCTTCATATGCCCCACGGCAGCCCACAAAGTAGCTGGCAAGTAATGACTTGTGGTTTGGCTTTCAGTAAGTCATTTCCTTGGACAAAGTAGCTCAGGCACTGTGGTGAATACCGATCACAATCACCCATCATGAAGAATTTCCTGCTCTACTCATCCATAAACCCAGCCATCCATTGATCGATTTAATCATCCATCCATATATCCATCCATCACATCCTCTACCCATCCATCTGTCCATCTATCCATTCATCTATCCTCCACTCATCCACCTAACCATTATCCATCCTTCCATCCACTGACTTAATTCAACAGTTATCAGAAATCTACTAAGGGTCAGGCATTAGAAATAAAAAATATGATAAAAACATCTGTTGTACTTGAGAAACTATGACCAGGCTGGGAAAAGAATGTGGGAGCCAGATAATTATAAAACAATGTGGGAGGTACAGTGATGAGTGACTGACTGTGGCAGTGGGGCTGAGAAAGTGTGGGGAGGGAGCGAAGCAGGCAGGTTTCCTGGAGGGGGAGGTATGTAGTAGAGGCCCCCCTTGCTGGCTGAGTGACCCTGAATAAGTCTTGAACCTCTCTGGGCCTCGGATTCTCTATGAAAGAGGAAGACAGAGCAAGTCCATGACCGGAATACCTGTAGGTTGGCCCAGAGGAACCCACACTAGGCCCCTGGTTCAGAGACTCGGAGGGGTCTGGGGGAAGCCAGCAGGACAGCAGCTCTGGGCTTTGGGGGGAAGGAGGAAGACTGGAAGGCTGCCCTGACAGTGCCGCGGCCACCCGCTGTGAGTGCGCCGGGGGCGCAGGCGCAGGGCATGCAATTCAGATGGTATGTGGGATTCCCAAGTCAGGCTTTCACCACCAAGCTGACTGGTGGAAGTGCGTGGTGCCGCAGGCAGGGGTGAAGCCCTTCTCCTGAAGCCTCCCGGGAGGGGATGTTGCTTCCCAGGGGTTAGTTGGTAGAAGGGCATGGAGGTGCTCAAGCTCCAAGGTTTCTGTGTCCACAGCTGGACTTGGCAGGGTTGGGAGGGCTGTGTCAAGAAAGGAAGTGGGTGCTCAGAGAGGTGTGGGGCCCATCTGTGTTGGCCTGCTTTACCTGGGGGGAGGGAGAAGAGAATGCTTGGGGGCACAGCCCCAAGACCAGCCTTTGCTCATCCATAAGCCCCTGGCCTCTGTGGAAGTTGCTGCCATTATTTTGGTTTTGCAGATAAAGAGATCAAAGGTTTACTTGCCCCAAAGGATACAGCAGCAGGGGAGGGGCCAGGGAGGGCCTGAACTGAAGACCACCTCAGAGAACACGACTGAGCCTTCCAACCAGCCATGCTGTGCGCTGCAGCCCTCCTGGGATGGGCTGCAGGGGCCTAAACTACAGCGGGGGGGACATGCTGCCGTGCAGTCGGACGTCCCTGGAGATCTCAGCTGCTGAGAGAACTTGCCGACCCAGGAATCACAGGCGATAAAGGTAAGCAAGGGCAGCAGGGGCTCAGGCTCATGGGGACCTGCTGTGGTGCGGACTGCAGGGAATGCTTTACACCGCTGGTTCACAGACGTGGCCCCACAGACGAGCCACCAGGAAGCTCTGAGTGGTACTCCTGGCGGACACGTCGGCAACAGCACGCTCCTCACCAGCAGGAGCAACAGCGTGCGCGGAGCTCAAAACATTACACCAGGGGAAAGGAGCCGGATGCAGAAGATGCCATGCCGCATGATTCCATTCACAGAAAACCGGAGGAAATGCAAACTAATGCGTGACAGAGAGCAGATCGGAAACATGCCTGGGGCTGGGGGTGGGGGGAGGGGCACAGGGAACTCGGAGGCATGCAGTGTTCTGTGTCCAGGCTGTGGCTGTGGCCACAGGGTGTGAGCTCACTGAACTGCCCTGGGGGCCCGTCATTGTATGTAAATTGTGCCGCAAAAAGTAGATTTACAATCTTGACACCTCTCCTTCATACCCATCGGGATGGCTACTATTGAAAAAATCAAAACCAAATAGAAACTGTTGGTGAGGATGTGGGAAATGGAAGCCCCTGTGTATAGGTGGGAATGTAAAATGGTGCAGCTGCTATGGAAAGGGGGTAGCAGTTTAAAATAAACAACAACAACAATAACCATAGAGTGACCCGACAATCTAGCAATTCTGCTTTGGAGTCTATACCCAGAAGAAGCTAAAGCAGGGGCTTAAAGAGACAGGTGCACGCCCAGCTTCACAGCAGCTTGAGTCACCCTTGCCAACAGGTGGAAACAGTTAAATTGTTCATCAGTGGGTGAATGGGTAAGCAGAATGTGGTCCATTCACATAATGGAATACTATTCAGTCATGGAAAGGACATTCTGCAATACGCTTCAATGCAGTGAATCTTGAGGACATCATGCCAGGTGAAATAAGCCAGGACAAAGGGGCAACTCTGGAGGATTCCACTCTATGATTCCTGCAGTCAAGTTTATAGAGACAAAGTAGAATAGTAGTTACTGGGGGTGGAGAGGGGCTGTGGAGGAGGGATGGGCTAGCATTTAATAGGTGCACTTTTTGTTAGATGAAAATTCCTGAAGGTGGATGCGGTGATGGTTGCCCAGCGTGACTGTACTTATTGCCACTGAAGGGTCCACTTCACTAGTTACAGTGAGAAATTTTATATGTATTTTACCACAGTTAGAAATGACCCCTGGTCACTGGATAGTCAATTGGTCAGCGTGGGCTTGGTGCAGATGATGCTGAGGTTGATTCTAATGCACAGCCAGGACTGGGCTCAGAACTCTGTCTGGGATGGTGGTGTTATCATTGCCCCCTAACTAACCCCCCAAAGAGGATGCGGAGGCCCCCAGAGATGGGGTGGATTGCCTTCTACATATGGGTCCAGGGTGCAGATCCGAACTTGAGTCTACTAGATGAAACTGTGACCTTCAAGGTCACCCTCAGATTATATGGGGAAAGGAAGGTCTGTTATTCCTGCCCTCTGGGGAGTCTCCTGGGGGGCCCCCATGAACTTGACAGGAGTGGGATAGGAATGTGGATGGCAAACTCCCCGTCCACAGCAGGCCAGGTGGATGTGCTCCCATTCCCTCCTGGACAGAGGCGGGGCAGTGGGTGGGTTTCCTAGAGCAGATCGTGGGGCACTCACCTGGCTTACACATGGTGAATTCCATGGCGCCCCCCGAGTTGAGCAGCTTCTGGACCAGCGTTTTGGCCAGCATGGTGGGCGTGAAGAGGACGGGCCGGCGGCGCTCGCAATAGAAGGCGTGCACCAGGCTGTAGGGGATCAGGCTGAGGTTCTTGCCAAGCTCGCTCTCGGGGTCCAGCTCTGGGAGGGGACAGGAAAGGGCTGGCTGTGAGACCACCAGCTGCCTGGTTGGGGTGAGAGACGCTGAGGCCCTGGTTGACCCTGAGCCTCCTTGACCCCACAGAGCCTTAAAAACTTTTCTGGGGGCTGGTTCTTGAAGACAACTGTGGCTCAGGAGGCAGCCAGCCATCCAGCAACATTTGCAAAGTAATCATGGGCCAGACCCTGCCCTGGGAGATGGGTGACAGCAGAGAAGCAGGAGACGGCCCTGCCTCCTGGAGCTCACATGCCAGAAGGGTGGCGGCAGTGGGAGGTAGACACGCCGTGGGTAAGAAGCAGACTGATCACTTCAGATGATGCTGAGTCCTCAAGGAAAGGGGCATGCAGCAGGGTAGTCAAGGAGGGCTGCTTGGAGGAAGGGCCCAGTAGGGAGAGCTGGACAAGAGTAGACTGGGCCAAGGGAAGGGTGGACTTGAGGAGAGTGAGCAGCCCATGGCTAGTCCCTTTACTCCACTCCCTTTCATGGGGATAAGCCTCTTGCCTGCTTGATAAATGGCAGGAGGCACTCAGTGGGGAGAGAAATCAATAAGTAAACACTTCACAGCGAACAGCTCCAATGACCAAAGGCATCTGGGCTCAAACTAGCTACAGTGAGCATTCCTTACAGGTAAGCTTGGTGGGGATGCTACCCCAGGAGGCTGTCTGGTCCTCCCAGCGGAGGCTGGGCTGTCCCCAGGCGGCACTCTCCCATTTGAGGGAGCAGACATCCCAGTCCACCTTCTCCAGAACCCTCGCGGCTTCCCAGACCTCTGTGGCCACCGGGCTGTGGGTGGCGCTCAGGGCCATACCATCCTGCTTCTCAGTCAGGAGCTTCGTGGCGTCCAGCGAGGACCGGGCCAGGCTCCCCAGCGGGCTCCCCGAGACGATGCGGACACGCTCGCTGCTGTTCATCCGCTTGTACTTGTTCTCAGACCTGCTGACGAACTAGAGAAACGGGCAGGTGGAGGAGGCTGCTCTCCCTGCTGTGCTTCTAACCAGACCTTGACCCAGAGTGGGTGGGCTGAAGACTTGTTCTTCCCTGGGGGGCCTGGGTCAGTCACGTCCCCCGTGAAAATAGGAGGTGCCTAGCAGGTCATGTGAGGCCTTGAGTTGTTTGGGAGATGTCATTAGTAGGTAAGTAAGTAAACAAACAAGCACTCTGTCTTCTCCAAGAGGACGTGAAGTCTGCTGAGAGGTGGTCAGGGGTCTCCCTTCAGCAACCCCACCTGCAGCCTGCGGGGATGGGGACGGGGACGGGGGGAGCAGCCTCTGCTGACTCTCTAGGGTCTAACGTGCCTAGTTGCCGAAGTCCAGTCCCTAGATTGCCCACCTGAGCCACTGTGCTCTCCATACTCCCTGCCTTGGCTTCCCCGAGTCTCCTGGGGGCCTTCGTGCTCCCTTCTACAATCCAGGGATGTCAAGTGGTAGGCTCAGAACCCAGGTTCCCACCATACTCCCTGGACTACTTTGAGTCTCTCCATGCCCTTCTCCCATAGGAAGAAAATCCATGATTTCTGCTGACTCTGAGGCCAACCAGCCTCTGAGTCTCCCAGATGCTCAAGGTATTAGACTCTTGCACGGGGATATCTGGTGACACAAGACCCCGCCTTCAGGAGTAACTTAGTCTTCGCTAGGTTTCCCTTTTCCCATGTAAGTGTCTTTCTGCTCCCTGTTCTGGGTTTTAGGGTCACACCATTGAGCCATTTCCCTGGGTTTCCTGAGTTCCAACATCAGGACAGAGCAACGGAATGACACACTAGTTCCACAGGGGACTAATGAGCATAGAGCCTACACAGGGACATGCTCACAGGGCTACATGCCAGTATTACTTCCTTACCTTTTGTCAACTGGTGAGAGATCATGGACACACTAATGCCTTTGCATTTATGTGAAATCACTTCTCAAGATATCACCCACTGTGCTATTTAATGTTCCTTGTATAATGATTCATGCCAAAAAATATATCCTTTTAGAATTAAGTACAAAGTTAAAATTCTTTCTGGTCCCAAATAGCTAAAATGTTTCTGTGATCAGATAAGATTTAAAGACTCTACTGGGTTTTCCTTTTTACCTTGGCTGCTTGGATGCTCAGAGATAAATTTAGAGCTCAATCTGAGGGGTCAAACTGACCTGGATATCTGGAATGTTTATCTCTGCTGATACACTGTTTCTGATTTTTCTATTAATATTTTAACAGCAAGCTCTTTAAGTTTCTTCTAGTCATAAGTTTCCTCAAATCTTTTATGAAAGCAGGATTTGCTTCCAACAGGTGGAGAGACTGTCTACCGACCTGTCACTGTGAGGATAAAATGGGATAGGAGATGTGAGGCACTGTGAAAAGTTGCAAGTGGTATACAAACACAAAGCAGTGTTATTTTGACACAGCCTTCTCTTCTCAGTAGGCAGAGGGCAGAGCTGCAGTAACATGTGATTGAAAAGTCAGTAGGCACTCTGGAGAGCTTTACCTGAAGGAGCTGGCCAAAAAGGAAACTTGCTCGAGAGAGGCGGGGACTGACCCGGGGGTCACTGGTGGAAAGTGGCTCTTCGGGCTGCAGAGTGTTCTGAAATCAGTTCATCAATCAGTCAGACCGGGCTAGATGTGGCAGGACATGTGAGTGCAACACAGCCACTGAGAACTAGGGATGGGTGCTCGAGACCCTCCATGCAAAAGGGGCCGAAGGGTCAGTGATGGAATCATCAATCCTCCCTTCCAACAGAGGACCAGAGACAGCAGAGGGGAGGCCTGCAGCCCAGGATTGAAGCCAGGGGAAGGCACAGAGGGCAGGGCTCTTCTGGTGGGGTGTCTGATCCCTCTGTAATCCATCATCCCAGTGAGATTAATGGTTTCCACTTGTTACCCTCCCAAAAAGACCCCAGGTAGTGCTTTGGAGCTGGCCACTGGGTGGCTTACCCGGAGTGCCCGCAGGGTGTGGTGGGCAGTGTCGGCCTCCTCCCGGTTGCCCCTGTGCATCAGACGCTGCAGCTTGACCAGCAGGAGCTGCTGGGCTCTGGGGAGGGAAGAAGGGATGAGACTCAGGCCTGCGCGCGTGTGGGGGGCCCGGTGCAGGTGTGAGCAACGGCCCAAGGGCACCCTTCTCGTCTTCCTCTGGTGCTGACCCTCGGTGATGGTCAAAGTCCCTTAACTTCTCTGAGCCATTTCCTTGTCTGCAAATTGGGCCTACTGATGCTTGCATGGCTGGCCTCTGACAGCACCAGAGTCTCCGAAGCCTTTATAGAGGCCTGGATATCTACCGGGGGAGGAAGGGGGCGTGTGCTCGGCTCTTGGCAGCTACTGCTAAATAATTAGTAGTGATGCCGCGGAGGAGGTTTCAGAAAAGAAAGGACCCACAAAAGACAAGAGAGCATAAAATCGAGTCCCAAGCTCTCTTGCAATAGCTGAGAGGGTGCTCAGGGATTTAGTGAAGCAATGGGATTTTAGAAAGCAACATTCCTGGGAGGCAAGGAAGCCTTCAAAGAGGAGGAGGAGGAAATGGGGGGACCTGACTATTCAACAGGACAGGCGTCCTTCCTCGGTGCCCCAGTGGCCCCTCGGCCCGCTCAGTGCTGCCTCACCGGCTGTAGCTGGGTATAGTGCCCATGTCCAGGTCGTGGTCCGTGAAGGGGTCGACCCGTGCACACAGCCACTCATGCCTGTCCTGGTACATGGTGTCCCGTACGTGCACCACATCGTCACACTTCAGGGACATGGAGCAGGCGTCCAGCTGGCTGGAGATGTTCAGGTTGAGCCGGATGTAGAACGAATCCCCCGAGGTGATCAGGCCCTCCTCCATGTCCTTCAGCAGCTTCCGGTACCCTGCGCAGCGGGGAGGAGCGGAGGCTGCGATCTGTGAGCAGACGCCCAGCACAGACGGCTCTGCAGCAAATCCATCCGCGCCACCCTCGGTGCGGCAGCCCGAGGCACGTTCCCCTCAGCGTTCCTCGCCAGGGAAACCTTGGTCCTCCGGGATGAATGAGGAGCCGTGTCATTTATGAGGTTTCCCTTTTTGTCTTGGCTGCCAAGAAGCTCAGAGCTACATCTGTGCCCAGTTGCAACAAATCTTGGATCTCTGCTATCAACTCCATCTTCCCACCACTACGCGGTGCTTGAATTTTCCCCCCCTTTAATTGATGCCTAACTCACATCCAGGAAACGGCGTATCTTCCTAAGTATCTGGTGTGATAAATGTTCACAAAGGTATACACCTGGTAACCACCTGGGACCCCTCCCCTGGCCCCTCCGTGGCTACTGTGAAGGGTAACCGCGGCCTCCAGCCTTCCTGTCCATGGGACCGACCGGTCTGTGCCCCTGTGTCTGGTGGGAGACAGCCGCGCCGGCTCCCTGAACGCTCTGCCACCTGGGAGGAGAAGCCCTACAACCGCACCCTGTGAGAGGGAACTTTATGTCATTGAGTTCCACGCCGCAGGTGTGCAGCCCCACAACCTGGGCGGGGGTCATGTGCACGCTCTGCTCTGTGGTGCCCCTGGCTGGCGGCTGGGCACTGCCCACAGGTTTTCCGCTGGGCTGAAAAGCCAGGCCTGGGCGAGAGGCGGGGCCTGCCCGCGAGCAGGAGGCTGGGTCCTGTGTTTGGGGACAGAGCATCATTATCATCTGCACCCACCAGACTGCGCCGGAAGGAGTGCGGGCGAGCAGGCGGCAGTGGGGAACGACGAGAGAGAAAGTGGCTATTTATGCTCTGTTGAAACATTCATGAGCCCTGGTAGTTAAAAATAAGATCCAGCTGCGGAGAGGAACAGGCAGGAAGAAACCCAGGGGTGAGAACGAGAACTCAGACTTAGGAAATGGAAGCGAAAGCTCAGTGCTCACTGCCCAGGAGTCCCGGCCCAGGAGGAGGCACAGGACGACAAATTTGCTGGGGGACAGATAGGCAGGGAGGGTGAGGCCTGGCTGGTCGGACGCTGAGCCCACATGGCACAGGCCTGTGATCTGGCTCGGTGGAAGTTACGCATCAGAGTGGCCACCCCAGAGCCACAGCTGTGCTTCTGGGGCTGCGGAGCCCGAGAGAAGAAGCCAACTCCCGTCTGGCAGGGAGAAGGGTGAGCGAGCCAGGCAGGGCTGTGGGCACTGGCCGGGGCCCTGCCTCCTCCTGCTGGATCCAGCAGTCCACTTGTGGCTGGGTAGCCCCAGGAGTGGCATGTTTCTTTGCCCTTCCCTGCTGCTGCCCCCTACCTGACCATCAGGTCCAGGCAGCAGGGCCAGGACTGGCTTATTCCTCCCATTGAACAGAGGAGCAAGTGAACCCCTGCCCTGGGCCCTGCCCTGCTGGCCTCGGCCAAGGGCAGGGGAGTCTGGCAGCCTCACCTTCGTGATTGACCTTGTAGTGCAGTGTGATGGGGCCGCTGCACCTCTGGATGGTCCAGTGGGCCTCCTCCTTTGTGCACGTATCCAAGGGGACGCTCTGCCTCTCGCCTTTGATGCAGCCTTCCAGCTAGATATCAAAGACACATTGTTCTCCTCAGACTCCAGACCGGCAGAGCTGCAGGGGTGAGCCTGCTCCACTAGGGGATAAAAGCGTCTCTTCCCCCAACAACGGCAGCTCAGCGCTGCCGAGAGGGAAGAAAGCATCCCATTTCAACGGGCGCATTTGCCTCCTGGAGCTGGTGTGTGTGCACACACATGTGCACATATGTGTGCACACGTGGGCTCTGGAAACACAGTGAGGCGGTGTGGAGAAGGCCAGAACGGGACTGGTGGTGAGTGGCTGATGCCTGGCCACTGTCCGGCTACCTCCTCCTGGCTGCGAGTCAGCCGCTCAGTGCAAGGGGTCATCCCGTCAGCAGCTGTGCAGAGGGATGAGGAAAAGCTGTGGGCAAGTTGCTGCCGCCTCCCCCAGCCCCAGCCTCTCACCAGCAGCAGCTGGTAGCCCTCGTGGAGGCCGGCCTTCTCGGCCAGGGAGCCTGGCTTGACCGAGTGGACGAAACTCCCGCGTGCGTTGCCTCCCAGAAGGGTGAGCTGGGAGATGAGGCTGTCGCCGCTCAGCGTGATGTGCTGCACCAAGGGCCCGGGGCCCCGCACGTGCCCCACGGATGTGACAGACGGACGGAAGGGTCTGGGTGGGGAATAAAGCAGGAGTCAGGCAGCGTGATCAGAACAGGTCTACCAGGACCCAGTGGAGAGCAGGGCTGGGGCACCGCCTCCTGGCTTCACCAGACGCCGAGGGAGCTGCCTTAGGGCCACCTTAGGTGACACTGCAAATGGCTCTTGCTGTAAAGCAGACAGGAAGGAGGCTTTGCCCCTCAGCCTGACCACCTGTGCCCAGGCAGTTACTCTGCGCTCTCCTCACCCCAGGAAGACCCCTGTGGTGCGCCCCCCTGGGCTTCAGTGTGTCACGGGGGCCTGGGGGCCCGCTTCCTTCTTCGCACTATGCTCTGTGGCCCCAGGTAAGCCCCTACCTCTTTGGCCCTCTTTTGGGCTTAGGGGAAGTGAGTTCTGACTCTGGGATGCTGATTTCAGGACTTCTGATTTTGGAGAATATGGGGTGTCATGGTTTGTCCCCTCTGTGGGGCTCTAGGGGGTGAATGGATTTTACCCTGTCCCTGCCCCTGCCCTCCACTCCCGCTTTCCCCTCCCACACGACCGTGGTACCTTTCTAGAGAGAACTTCCTGAACATCAGGTTGACCTGCTCCAAGTCATAGGCGTCCAGGCCCTCAGACTGGTGGGAGGAGGAGGAAGAGTGGATGGAGGGGGGGCCAAAGGAGTACCGCTCGTGACTGTCATCTGCAAAGGAAAGGGCCATCGGCACTGGCCCCAGACTTCCTGGATAGCCAAGCGAGGCAGGTCAGCCCTCTGACCCCTGCTCCTCCTTGTCTGGCCCCCCAGAAATGCTCCCCTTGAGTGAGAAAGCTTGGAGAAGGGCCAGCAAACAGTGCGGCTGCATCAGAGTTGCTGATCTCGGAGGCCCCTGGGGCTGGGGGGGCATCCGTACTTTCCCTGGCTCCATGGGCCCCCTCTTAGCAGCAGGCTTGGCCAGCAGTCTGGTGCAGGCTGGGGTGGTCTCCGTTAGCAGTTGCTAGTTCTGTTCTGGGATTGGGTCTCTGTGTTCTCATTCTGGGCCCACCTTAGGTCCTAGACCACCGGGGGTCATGGTCTTGGCAGTGGGCAGGAACAGGCAGGAAGGGCAGAATCTGGACGACACAGATTCCCTCTCTCACCCCAAATTGGTGGGACCCCAGAGGCCCAGGGGGAGATGCCCATTCCACATGGCTCGGGCAGCTGGGATGCAGGATCTGCAAACCCTGCTGCAGGCTGATAACAAAGGCTCCTCTGCAAAGGGAATTTATCCCGACACTGCAAAATGCTTTGGACTGCTGCCCAGAATTCTCTTCCCAGCTCTCCCCTTTCCAAAACTCTTTCAATTCTTCTCATTACCCAACCTCTATTAGGTGCTAACCTCTCTTTAACACTTGATAGCTTCTGATGGTCCCCAATTAAGGAGAGTCACTAATCTTTCATTTTCTCCGCTGGCAGTCTGAGTTGGCCAGGGGTGGAGGCAGGGTTGGGGGAGCTCTGGAACGAGGGGGCTGGCAGCCACACCCAGGGGATTCTAAATCAGCTTCCATGCTTCTGGTTCTGTAGGGGCACTATCCTGGGGCACCAAGACATTTCAGGAGGGACCCCAAACACTTCCTGCTCCCTCTTCTGTCCACCCCATCAGATGGTCCCCAGGTCTGTACATCCCAACTGGTCTTGCCCACTGACCCACAGTCTCCGCCAAGACAAAGATCTGGGGACATGGATCTTTGTGTCCTGTGTACCAAGCACAGGGCCTGGCACTTGTGGGCATCGCCATGTGTTGGGTTGGACCCAACTTCTGGGCTGGGAAGGGCGGTGGCTGGCATCCACACGTGCTCTCTCCCTGGAGCAGAGCATTCAGTTCTGGCTCCCTGCACAGAATGTTCTGGGCCAAGGGAATATCCCCCTCCATAATCCCAGCTCTGACTACTGCACCCGGCTCCCCAGGGCGGGCCTGTCCACACCTCCTACTTCGAGGCATGAAGAACCACCTTAATCGCCGCCCCTCAGGCCAGTCTCCCCTTTCATCCCCAGCGCTCATCAAGTAATGTTCAGGTTGGTTTACAGCTTGATCCATGAATTTCTTAAGAGGTGCCCCCACTTCTAGTCCCTGTGCCAGGCTACCATTCCTTAATCTCACTAAGACTCCAGGGTCTCCATCTGCAAAATGAGCACAGCAATAGCATTTCTGAAAGGAATTTTGAGAGTTGATTAAACTGGATCAGGGACACAAGCATGTACTTCCGCAGCACTTGACTAAGACCACGAGAGCCATTCTTTCTTAAAAACTCAGACCTGAGTCTGAATCCCTGCTCAGCAGCTGGATGGCCCCTCCTCCTACAAGACAAAGGACAATCTCCCCAGCATGCTTTTGGGTACCAGTTAAGCTCACTGAGACAAAGACCATGTGCACAGACAGCACTTTCAAAATCCATCCCACACGTTTCCTGAGGACCTGCTATGTGCAAGCCTCCATCTGCCTGGGGGCAGGGTGTCTGGGATGTGTGAGATGTGGCCTTGTTCTTGCTGGTGGCAGGCAGTTGCCACACCTGTAACACCTCTCAGATCTTCAGGGTACCTACCATCGAGGTCTAAGGCATCGAATCCACCGCTGTCATTGTCTTCTTCAACTGTGCTGCAAGACACAAGGGGGCATGGAGGGAGCGCATGTATGCACAGGAACTCTCGTCAGTGTGTGTGGGTGGTAAAGGGAGGGAGAAGCTTCTGGAATGTCCTAGCTTTCTGGGATACTGTGGTTCTGAGAGGGCAGGATGGGTGTTGACAGGAAAGTCAGCAGGTGGGTCAAAGGCAAAGGGCTGGAGAGGGGTTGGGCCCTCTGATGGGAGGGTGGGGTGACCTGCAGACTTCGGAGGCTGCATTAGCCATGTGAGGGGACATGAATAGAAGGGGCCCTGACAGCTCCACCTACTACTTCCCACTCATTCTTCTTCTCTGACAGATGCTTAATATCCATTTCTACTTGGATGGGTCCTAAAATGTGCAATGGGCTGAAAACAGCTCAGTGCTCCTTCAGAGGACTAGATGGCGTGGGGCATCACTGTGTTTCAAGACTTCTAAGCTGGCCACGTGTGGTTCTCACCAGAGCAATGAGGGGGAGGTGGCCTCAGTGCAGCTGCCACATGTGGCTTCAGGAAGCTGCCTGGGACATTTCCCCAATTTGGCAAACGTGACGCCGTGCAGCCCAGACCAGGCCCGTGGCAGGACCCGAGATGTGGACCCAGCCCCTCCAGCCAGCTCCTTGCTCTTGCCCTCATGGAAACCACCCAATCACCTCTGACTTTGTGATGTGCCAAGGACCTGGCTGATTGGAAACATCTAGATGCCCAGGCATTTTCTTTGTTGGGGACACCAATGACTTCCAAGAGGTGAGAAAGTGGGAGGGGGAGCAGATTTGGGGAGACCTTTCTTGGACTCTCTCCCTCTTTGGCAGGAAAAGCTAAGCCCTGTGCCCAGGGGATCAAGGAAACTGAATTGGGGGCAGCAAAGTCTTCATCATTTGGTCCTTACCGGGGTGACCCTGGGAAAGCCATATCCTTTCCCTGAGCCTCAGCCGCCCACCTGTAAAGGGAGCATCGTCCTGCAGGAGTGCGGAGGCCCGCACTGGCACTAGGTGGAGGCGCCTCCTCCTTCCACCTGCCGCCTGTCACTCACCTGCGATGAGGGGCATCTTCCTTGTAGCGTCTGACGATGGAGTCATTTCCTGGGGGCTCAGCAGTGATGGACATAATGCTGGAACGGCTCCGATGGGGCTGCTGCAAACACACACCCAGATGTGCACAGGCGCTGGGTGTCTACATGCTTGTGCCTCCACCGGCATAAATATTATATGTACAGGGACTAAACTTAACCCAGATGCATTCCCGCCTCTGACACAGCAATGTGGGTGCAGCAAGCTGGTGCTCAGTGGCGACCTTGGCCAGAGAAGGCTTGTGCTCAGCCTGGGGTGGCTGCAGACAGAGTCTGGTGCACATCTGCTTGAACATCTGCTGCTGCCTCTGGAGGGGCAGGGAGGATGCAGGCAGGAATGACGGTGGCTCGGGAGCTGGAGCAGTCCCTTACCCTGCACAGGCTGAGCTCAGGGCCAGAGCTGTGTTGGCCTTGAGTACCTGGATGCCATGTGGTTCCGGGGACCCGGTGGTGAAGGTGGCAGTGGATGCCTTCCCCAGACAGCAAGGCTGCTGGAGGGTGACCCTTTAAAATGAGGCCTGCTGGCTCCTGGCAAGGGCTGCCTTAAATAAGAGCCTTGGATTTCACCCCCCAGAGCCACACTCAGACAGGCATCATTCATTATCAAATCTCTGTCTCCCCCAGGGCCTGATTTTGGAAGCAGAGCTGACAAGCTTCCCAGGGCATCCCCTGGGGTTAGAATTTTTAATGCCAGGCCTTCTGCTGCTGGGTGGGGAGAGTGGCACCAGATCTGGAGGTTGGGACTCTGCCAGGCTTGGCCCGGGTGGGCTGGAGCAGAAGTATGGGGGACACTGGGCTGGGGAGGGGTCGCTGAGCTTTTGCTCTGGGGCATTTGCGACTGTAGCTGCTCACAGCACACAGCCTGCCGCTGCCTCCCCAGGCTGCCGGAGTTGCCAGGGGCTGAGAAGCTGCGGCAGAATTTTCAGCCGCCTGTGCAATTCGCTACAGCCCCTTGGAGGCCCATCTCTTCCTCCCACCAAGTGTTAAATTGGGAAAGGAGGCGGCAAGAAGGTGTAAATACATCATGAAGCCGTGGAAACATCTTTAAATAAACATAAGCAGGACCTGGGCTGCAGCCACTCCCGAACAGAGCGGCTGTTCCCGGGTCCCGCTTGGGGAGGAGAGAGGGGTGCTGGGGCAGACAGAGCCGGGGGTCTGGGGGTCTGGTTCTGAGCTGGAAGGGGGAGCGGAGGGGAGTTCCATGGCTTACCATCTTGGAGAATGAGCTGGTGATGGGCAGGGATCTGGAGGAGCTGGGGCTGCTGCCCATGCCTTCTTCCTCGTGTCCCCTTACTGTCCTCAGAGAGGGGCGGGAGTGGCAGGGAGGGATGAGGGATGGTGGCGAGGTAGGAAGAGAGAAGGAGAAGGGAACTGAGAGCTCCTGTGGCTACTGAGCACTTAGGGGCTGTCCTCTCTGGGTGACATCCTGCAATGTCTCCTAAAAGGTAGGGAGAACCGAGTCTTGCTCCCAGCACATCCCTGCACGAGCCAGGACCAGGGCTTCAGGTAGGGCAATGGCATGTGTCTCTGACTTGGCTCGGGGTCCCCACTCTCTCTGGACACTGGAGTTGGGAGGGGACATCAGGAGCGACACCTAGTCATCTTCTCTGGTTCCCCTTCTCTGCCCTATACCAGATTCCAAGGTAATGCCTACACCCCAGGTCTGGACACCCCCTCTCACCACTCCTGTTCCCTTGGAGGGATGAAGTCATCTACATTCTCAACCCCGTTAACCTCAAATGGCAGAGTGCCGGGCTCCTGACCCCGTCTCTGCTCCCGGCTCTGTTGCAGGTGCCCTTCTGGAGATCATGTACATTGGCCAAAATCCTTCCTTTCCCAAGCCCAGCCTAAACACTCCCTTCTTGGCAGATCCTTCTATGACCTTCCTCTGACCTCTCTCCTGGGTTTCCAAACCACATTTTTACTTACAGCCTGGGCTCTGCATGGACCGGTGGCACCTGGCACTTGATTCACATGGGCAAAGTTGCTAGTCAATTATTACTCCCAGAGTTGAGGCAAGGACAAATGACAGCAATTCTGAAGACAGTATGTCTTGGGGAGCCAGGGACTTCCAGGTGAACTGACAGCCTTCTACCCCAGGCATGGCCCGACCAAAAGTGTGGGAGGAGGGCAGCGCAGCCCCCCAGCAGAGAGGCCATGAGCAGAAATGCAAAGTTCAGGTGAACAGTAGCAGCCATCATATCCACAGGGAGAAGCAGGGGGCGGGGGAAACCACGGCGTGACAGCCCCGAGGTTGGACACGACAACGAACATTAATTACTGCCTGGACACCCCACCACCTTGGGGCCCCCCCAGGTCTGTCCCAGGTTTACCTCGCAGGGTTGAGGGCTGCAGTGGGAGAAACAGATGGACCCAGAGAGTGAGAGTGACAGACAGGAGAGGGATCCGCACGTCTCACTAACCTTGAAAATCTGATGTTCGCTTCAGGCTGATGGGGGATTTGGCTCTCTGCAGCTGAAAGAGAGGGGAGGAGGAGGGGAAAGACAGAGGACACAAATCAAACAAGGCCCCAGACACATGTCACTGGAGCTAAGGAAAAATATAAATTGAGGTGTGCCTAGGCTGCCCCTTGTCACGTGGCTGCCTGAGTCGGAGACTCTGGAATTGGGAAGACACAGGACTGCTCCCCGTGGCCCAGCTAGGGCAGCTGCCCTGCAGACCAGCTTTCCCCTGGGAGGGGCGCAGTGTGGCTCGGTACAAGTGCCAAGCGGGAAGGAGAGTGTGTGGAGGAGTGTGATAGGCCGAGCACAGCCTGGTACACGAAGCCGGGAGTTGTCAGAAAGGACGAATAGCTGCCTGGCCACCTTCATCACTAGCCACGAGTGGTTTCCCAAGAGCCTGGGATTTGCTGGCCTGGGCCTTCTAGCTCCATCTATACAAGCAGGGGCAGAGGGGTAGTGGGAGTGAATGGTCAGGCCTTGGTGGTCAGGCCCTTCTAAGATGGCTCCATTCATTCATTCATTCCTCGCTGAGCATCAGCTGTGTGCCTTGGATTACACTGCTACTGAGCAAAACAGAGGGGATTCCTGCTGAAACACCAGTTTCCAAAATGGTGCCTATCTTAAGCAATTAATATTAATAAACACGTGATAGGCACTCCATATTTAATATGTTGAATACACAAATGAATTCGGAAATTATACTTATTTCATTCACAGTTGCTCTCTTTTTTACACTTCTATTACATTTATAAGAGACAAGAGGCTTGGTAAAACAAACACATAAAAAGCATGAGCTAGCAGGATCTCTGTAGGGCTGAAATAGGTCAAGGAGTGTGCCAGGACCACGTGTGGCTATGTTGCGTCCTCACCTGGCCGCAGGGGGCTCCTGACCCCCACCCCTGTCCTAAGGCCTGACAACGGCACCTGGCTTGGCTCCTCCATGCCCAAGTACCTGGATGCCCTTCAGGTTCATCCTGCGCTTGGGGAAGTGGTAGGGCAGGAAGAATTTGTTGTCCTCTGGCGACTCCTCTGAGGTGGATGAATCATCAGCTTCCTGACCATTGGTCCTGGGACTGGCATCCTCGAAATTCTGAGAGATGATGGTCACTGGTAGGTTCCTGGGCAGACTCTGGAGCCAAAGAGAAGAACGGGGCATGAGGAGAAGCCACCGGTCTCCAGTGGCTCAGCTCACGGAGCCAGGGATCTCATGGCTGCCACACCTGAAACTCCGGATGACCCGTTTTCTTTCCCGACTGGAGTGCGCCCAGATCCTAAGGCTTATCCTAGCTCAACTCTGATCCTCGCAGCCTCCTGCCCCCCCATCTCCTTCCTGCTGGGAACTGGAGCAGACACGAGTCTTCTTCCACGATAAATAGCAAAGGGGTCGGTCCTAGCTGGTCTCAGCCCTTAGATCTGATGTACCACCACGTTCCCAGTTTCCAGCCCACGCCTAAGCTGCAGATATAAAATAAAAATTGCCGAGTCACTGAATAAGGACAAAAGCAGTGCCAGGTACTGTCCTAATTGCTTTACACTGTCTGGATATAATACTGTCTGAAGCTGAGGTACAGGAGCATTCACTTCCGGTGACCCCGCCTGAGCCATACAACACCCTTGGGCTACATTATCTCCAGACCCAAATCTCTTTTCCTTTTTTACCTGAACAAAATCCTTGGCGGTCCCAGAGTAACAGCTCCTTAGCCTACACAACACTCAGCTGCCACCCCCTCCGGCCTCATCTCCGGCCCGTCTGCCAACAGCACGCCGTGCAGTGGTCCCCTGGGCCTGTCACTGCCCCGCAGCCTGGAATGTCAGAATCCTCACCTCTCAGGGGCTATCACAGTTTTCCTTCACATATTCGGCAGCTGCTCCCTGAGGTTCTACCCTGTGCCTCACACCCTGCTAAGGACCTTGGAGAAATCGAGGAGCCCTCACGGAGTTTCTGCATAACTACAACCGTAGTAAAATCCAGTGAAGGAAGAGCATCACATGGGGTTTTTATTATGGGGACTATGGAGGCCTATCCCAGTAAGGGACATGTTAGCCAGGACCAGGCAGTGGGCAGAATTTGGGCGGCTGAAGTCAGGGGGCATGTTCCAGGTGGAACTGCCGAGGCAGTAAGAGCCGCCCTGGAGGAAGCGTTTCCTGAAACCCGACAGCCGGTGCGGGGCTCCCCTGGGCTCCCACAGCACCCCTTGTCCTTATAATTCACAACACTGGCTGGAAGGTCATGCCCCTGCGTTTGCAGTCCCCAGACCTGCACGTGACGCTCTCAGCCCCACGGCCACAAAGGCACGATGGCAGAACCACTCAGTTCTGAGAGCTGGCGCTGCTGCCGCATGCGTGTCACCCTGCCCACGGACGCGTGCTCGTAGGCACTGCGGCAACCGCGGAAGCCGGCATCTGAAACCCAGATGGGTTTAAGGGCACAGGGAGAGGCTGGTGGCCGGCCACACTGCTTGGTGAAGTGACCCCTGAGATGGCCTTGCTGGCGAGTGGCCCAGTCAGGCATCCAGCCTGCAGCTCGATGCTTCCAGACGAGTGGCTCATACTCGTCACGACACAGGCACACAGGGAGTTCCTGGACTGGGTTATTCTGGCAGCGGTAAGAAATGGTCTGCTCTGGCTGGACCTGCTGCAGGGGAGAGCGGGGAGCCTGCTCAGCGGGGTGGGAGGCACCTGGTTGCAGGCGTGGGGGATGCAGCCGCGCCCACCTGGTCTAGGCTGCTGTTGTCCTTGGAGAGGCGCCGGAGCTTGCTTTCCAGGTTGACGATGCAGGCTTCCCGCCGGACCATCTCGATTCGCATCTCGTCATTCTTCTCCTCCAGCTCGCGAATCTGTTTTCGGTACTTGTCCTTCTCGATGAGGCACTGTGAGTACTGGGTCTGCGCTTCATCTCGGGAGTGGAAGGCCTGCCAGGGACAGGGAGGACTCTGTTCTTCGCCTGACCAAACCAAACTGCATCCAGGGACAAGTGTGGTCTCCATCTAGAAACCCACTTCCCATGCCAGGTGTCAGCCACATTGTCAGCTCCGGGCATTATGATCACAACCTTCCTCAACTGTACATGCCACAGCCCTAGAGGCACGCCAGGCCCTGCACGAGAGCTCTGGTGCAGAATCTCCGGGCGCCTACTCCCTGCGCCTGAGAGGCAGCCTTGTCATTATTATTCCCGCTTACGGGTGAGGGCACTGGGGCTCCAGGGGTGGCAGCTAGGCGGCTGTCAGATGTCTAGTGAGCGGCAGGGCCTGAACTGGCCATCTGACTCTGGAGAGCGGGCATTTAAGGACCACGCTGTGTTGTAGGAGCCGCTGGAGTTCAGCTCAGGCCCCTATGATATTCAATGTCCGTGAATTCTGAAATTCCTTTTGGGAAGGATTTCATCTTTGGAATGGAAATAGGAAAGAAGGACCCCTGAGTAAGTCCTGCAGAGTTAATGACATGGCACTGGCTGCAGCTTGGGGGTGGGCCTGCGTTGCCATGCGGGGCCGTGTCAGCTGCCCCGGGGGCCCGTACCTGGTCCCGCTCCCGCTCCACCTCCTCCAGCTGCAGCATGACCGTGTTCATGCGGTGCTTGTACATTTCACAGTCCTTCCCCAGCGTCGAGCACTTCAGCTCCAGGTCCTCCTTCTCCTCCAGGTACTGTGAGCAACCGGCAGAAATCAACACGCGCCGAGCCATCAGCATGGCACGGCTGACTGGCCAGAACTGGCCTGTCCCTCCCTACGTTACCTGCGCTTCTCAGGGGCAGCCTTCAGACCCGAAGGGATCACAGTAGTAGGGCAGTTAATCAACTGAGATTGGCTGCGAGGCTACTACGTGCCAGGGAGTGCGGTGGGGGCGGCGCAGACACCGCACATGTCCTCCAGCGGCCTTGAGCCAGGGGAAGACAGGTGCTGTGCTGACACTCACGGTCATTGACAAACACCTACGGGTGCTGATGTTGCACGCCCAGTGCTTTCATATCAGGGGGCAGACCTACTCCCTGGAAGAGAGTGTGGGGTCGGGGAGGTCCCGCCAATGTAGCTCAGCCCACAGGGCCTCCCTGGGGTGGAAGCTGCTCCTTCCCCTGGGGGCTCCCACCTTGTCCCGCAGCTCCTCCGCCTGGCGGACCTCCTCCTGCAGGTTGTAGATCTTGTTGACGAGCTCCTGCCGGTCCTCCAGGGCCTCCTTGCGGTCATGCTCCAGGATGTCCAGGATGGCCTTGTCCGAGTCAGGTAGGCTGCGCTTCCCGGCCTGCGGCGGCGGGCGAATGGGCAGGTTTAACAGAGTGGGGCGGGAGCAAGGTGGATTTGGAAGGTGGGGGACAAAAGAGCTGGCAACAGACACTGAGAACAGACTGATTTATGCCAGAAAGGCAGAGGCAGGAATCACTGTCTCTTGGGGTCTTTAAGCAGCTTATTATTTAAGAATTTTATCACCTGGAAAGAAGCATAAAACCCACTTCTGCTCAGGAACATCCGGTGCCTATTGTTCTGCCCTAGCTCTTATCAGAACTGAGAGAAGCAGTTGCTGCTCCTCCAAACACTTCATTGGTGACAACAAAGAGGGCTGATCTGCCTTCCAGATGCTTCCCCTGAAATATCAGTTCATCTGCTGCGATTAGACTGGGATTTATCCTCTGCTCTGAATCAGAGCCCAACACCAGGCTGCCAGTCCTAGGAATGGGGGATAATTCTGGAGGAAGTGGGGGTGCCTTTTTATCTTTCCCTGCCCATGTACTTTGGGTTGTTCTCCCTCAGCGACTTTCTTCATCATGCCCACTGGTGCTTCTGTGTCGACAAATGTGGGGAGGCACTCAGAAGTTTTAACAAATCACATGGAGTTGAAGGTTGAGTTTCCAGGAATCTTTAAGAGCAAGTAGGTTTCCTGAACGTACTTTTCTCACAGTGGCCGGGGCATTGATAACCATGTGAACGGAAGTATTATCTCACATAATGTCCTTTCTCTGAGAAGTGGGTGGTGTGGTCACCCCCACTTTGGACAGGAAGAAACTAAGGCACCCTAGGACAGCATGAATTGCCTATGGTCCCGCAGTCATAAAGTGGGGGCACTGGGCATCAGGCTGGGTCCTCAATCCCCTTCTTCCCACCCTCTCCCAGGCACTCACCTGTATGATGGACTGCAGCTCCTGGATTTTGGTCTTCAGCATCTCATTCTCCCGCTCCAGTTCCAGAACTTGTTCCTTCTTGGGCCGATTCTCGATGTCATTCTTCAGTTTCAGCGACTGGTTCCTCTCCAGCTTGCACTCCTCTTCCATCTTATTCAACCGATGCTTTAGCTGATCAATCTAAAACACCCCAAGAGTACGGAAGGGAGGGTGTGGTTGGCAGGACACACTCAGAAAGACACAGCCTTGCCCAAGCCTACTGCATTTGCAGCATAACCTGTTACATGCTCTAGTTCCAGCAGGTGACAGAGAAGGGCTCAAAGAAACTGTCTCCAGTTAATCAAACGACCACCTCCTTGCTGATGAAGAGGTCTGATTCATCAGTTTAGGACAGATCTCAAGGCCACGTGTGCCTCATAAAATCCCCTCAGGAAAATCGTGGGGTGGATAAGGCCATGGATTAGGGTAAGGCTCCTAAACTGGCATTTCCCCGAGGCAGGTGATCCATTTCAATACCCTTTTATGATGGGCTTCAAGCTCTGAGCCTCAGAACTCAAGGATCCCCCAGGAGACCTCTACTGTTATTGCAGGCAGTTATTGCAGGGAGCTAAGAGATGGCTGAGAAGTCAAGGATCTGAATTGTCACGAAGTCCTTCTGCTCCCCCAGCCTGGCTGGTCTTGGCAACATGCCCCAAACAAGAGGCATTTCAAAGGCAGCAAGAAAGGGAGGCACCAAATAGGTGGGTGTCCTTTTTCAATTCTAGGCCCATGGGGAAGCTGGTCTCAGGAGCTCTGGCAGGTAGGGGCAGAGGTAGGGAGGGGCCTGAAAGAAGGAAGAAAGAGGCAAGCAGGAAAACAGCTTGGGAATGAGAAATGACCCAAGGACTCAGCTGGCCAGATGCTCTTTCAAGTTCTAGACACACTTTCTTACCACTGATGTATCTCCAGGGAGACATAATACAGTATAAAATTCTAGGAGAGAAAGTTATAAGTCCCTGCACCACAGATGAACCCCCAAATCCTAGATAAAACAGTACAGAAACCTCTCTTGGCCATGCCAAAACAACAACAACAACAACAACAAAAGTCAGTATGTTGGATGATCAATGACAGTGCCCAGTGCTGGGTTCAGATCCCTGGTCCCAGGCACATGGCCATGGGGTACTAGCCTGTGGGGTGCTCACTGGGATGGCCACGAGGCTAAAGATTTCTGGGGCAGTATCTCAGCAACCCTATGGTGTCAGTCTTATTTTCATTATTACCATTGATGAGGAAATCAAGACCAAGAGCCATCCAAGTGGTAAAGCCAGCAACCAGAATTTGAACTCACATCTACAGGATCTAGAAACTTCTTTACATTTTAGAAATGCTCTATTGTCTGCTATGCCACTGACTCATCCTCCTGGAGACTAGTGAACTGTTTACCGATCTGGCTGCTTCAACTAAGAGCAAGTGACCTGAGCAGAAATCAGGTTATTTATCCCTGTGTCCCCCAGAGTGCTTAGCACAGTGCTTTATACATGGCAGGTGCTTAATAAATATTCTAAGAGTTTATTTCCCACCCAGCAGCCACAGTGATCCTTCTAGATAGAAATCAGCTGTCACTCTTCAGCTCTCGCTCTTTTAGTGGCTTCCCATCACAACTGGAATAAATTCCAAAGTTCTTACCCTGTCCCCATGATCTGGAGCCTGGCCATCTCTCCCACTTCTTTTCCTGCCACTTGCTCATTTCACTCCAGCCCCACTGCCTCTTATGCTGTTTTTCAAAACACTAAGCATGCCTCCAACTTGGGCCCTTTCCATTTGTCCTTTGCTCTCCCCCCAAGCCCACATGGCTGGCTCCTCCCCTTTCATCAGGTCTCTGATCAAGTGTCCTCATCTCAGGGACCTTCCCAGACATGATCCTTTTCAAAATAGCATCCCTCACTCTCTGTCCTTACACTTTCCCCCTCTTCTTAATAGCACTTACTACTATCAGGTATTTATGTGTTTGTTTTCTGATCAGAATGTGAGCTCCGTGACAGCAGGGTCTAGGGTGTGAGTTACGTATCCCTGGAAAAGAGCCCGGGACCTGGTGGTACTCAAGTAAAAGGAACACATTAGTGCACAAATCCCTTCCTTGTCTTCAAGTTGGAGATAAACTCGTTAATGATGTCAAACGTCATCTGGTGGATCGTTCATTGGTGAGTTCCTGGACTAGCCCCTTTTGCCAAGCTGACTTTTGTGGCTACGGCTACGAAGGGCAGGGTCCTGGCCTCGAGGCCCTCATGTGCTGTGAAACAGGCGCTGTGTCCCGGAGCTGCCTCCGCAGAGATTTTCCTCCTCCCCTCCCTCATGGTGCAGGGCCTGTGCGCGCGCCCACAATGCGCACGGTAGGTAGATCCTGGCTCTGGAGCAGAGGAAAGCCCCCGTGGGTCCACGCGCACATGTGTGCACATACACATGGTGGGTTTGGAGCCCGTGGGACGGCCCACTAAAGCTGTGCACATGTGTATGGCGAATCTAGACCTCCTGTGCACCCCATTTTCTCTGATTGCTGGGGGTGGAGCTCTGGTGGCTTGTGTACACTTGTCTGCAGGAGCCTGTGGGTGGTCTGGGGACCTAGTGGCCTTGGTTTCCCCCTCGCCCCACCTGGCGGCAGCCCCACTGGGAGCCCCTCACCTCGAGCTGTAAGTCCCGGCTCCTCATGACGGCCATGTTCTTCTCCTCGCTGAGCTGGGCGTAGCGCATAGCCAAGTTATAGTTGTCGTCCTTCACCTTGACCAGCTCGTCGTTGTAGCTGTCCCGCTCCTCCTTCATCTTGTAGTACCGCTCTTGGAAGGTCAGCAGCTCCACCCTGGTCAGCGTCAGCTGCTTCTTCTCATCTTCCAGTTGGCGGGACCTGGCCAGCAGCTCGCACCGCTGCAGGTCCTTGGCCTTCATCTGCTGCTGCAGCTTGATGACCTCGTTCATCAGGAAGTGGGTGAGGCCCTCGTGGCCCTCCTCCACTGTGGAGAGGGGCACCCAGTCAGCCTGATAACTGGGAGGGGCTCAGGGGGCTCCAGACGAGGGTCGGGTGTCATTCGTTCACTCATTCACTCACCAACATTATACTGAGCTCTTACTACCCATTAGGCACTGGGGATTCAGGGTGAGCAAAACAGCCTTGGTCCTGGCAGGGCTTAAGGTCTGCTAAGGGAGACAGACATTAAAAAAAGCAAATGATCACACACGAATGAAATGGCAGATAGAGAGGATTTCACAAAGTAAAGGTGTAGGGGCTTTGAGAGCGTACAGCAGGGAACCAGACCCAGCAGGGCTGGAGAGGCGGGGGGTGGTTAGAGAAGCTCCTGACGCGTGAGCTGAAATGTTAAATTGAGGCAGAAACACACATTCGCGGAGTGAGGAACAACATTGCCAGGCTCTGCAGGGGAGGGTGGGACCTGGCACATCGCAGGAACTGGAGGAAGACCGAAGTGGCTGGAGCCCAGAGAGAGGGAGAGGCAGAAAGGTGAGGCCGGAGGACAGCAGGGGCTGGACCAGGGAAGGTCTTTGTGGGGACACTACGGACTCGTGCCTTCAGAAGGAAGCGAAGGAAAACCACTGAAAGCAGGGGAGTACTGCGGGAAGTGGAAAAAACACTGGAACAGAGCAGGAATGGATGCAGAAAGTTGACGGGCTCCAGGGGTCTGGACAGGGGTCGTGGTGGAGATGAAGAAAAGGCTGATTAAAGAATATTCAGGAAGGAAAACTAAGAAGACAAGATACCCAAGGGCTCTGACTCATGGGGTGCTGGCAAGAGCAGGCGAGACCCACAGAGGGAGTCTCTGCCCCACCCTGTCAGTGCTCACAGGGGTATTCCACACCTCTCCATGTTGTCACCTACCTTTCATCACCCGGCAGAAAGAGGGCACTCAGACGTCACAGATTCAGAGCTTTAGAGCTGCCTCACTAGCGGACACACACATGCCCACACACCCACACCCACACACCACCCCTCCAGCATCTGAATGCTCTGCTGGCAAAGCCACTTACCCACGATGGTGGAGAATCTCCGGGTGGGTTCCTTCCCAGTCACCAGTTTGTACAGTTCTGGGTAGTAAAATTCCAGGCTCTCCAAGAAGACCACATATCCCCTTTGCCCCTTAGTATGTAGAATGTCCAACAGTCGACCTAGGGAAGGGCCCAGTCACTCAGCGAGAAGAAGCAAGCCTGTTTGACTGGATGCAAGTCTCCTTGCCCCATCTTATCCTCAACTCCTATCCTTCAATAACCTCTAAGAAGACAGTCTCACCACATCCTGTCACTCCTGAGCTGGCTCTTGGAGTTGAGATAATGTAAATCAAAGTGCTAGGCCCTCAGCAGGAATTAGGTGGTGTTAGTTTCCCGTCTCCAAGAAATTGGTAGAACCAGGATAAATAGAATTGCAGCCACAGGAAACCAACAGTTTCAAAGAGCTTCCCAACTGACCAGGGCTAAAATTAACCATATAGGCATCAGTTCACTTGTGGTTGAAGGAGGTTGGCAGTATAATCACGGTTACAGAAAAATAGGTTTTTTCCCCTGGAATTGAAAGCCAGAAGACATATATTTGGGTGGGAAGCAAGGAACAGTCACGATAGGAAGCAAAGCTCCATGTTCACCTTTGGGATTGTCATCTGCTCTGGAAAGATCTTTAACCTAAGATGATTAAGGTTAGACTAAAGCGATCAAGGGGTGAGCCTGGCTGGCTCATGCAGTCCCTCAGCTTGTGCTGGTTACATTCCACGTTCCCCCCGAGTTTTCAGTTTCTATCCTACTGGCTCTACTTATGGTTACATTTCTTGGTGCTTCCTTGGACATTTTGTTTTCAGATATTCCTTCCCTCAAGGTGCTGAAGCACTAACTTTACCCTAGAACACACACAATAATGAGCTTGATCTCGTGTCTACTGCTTGTTTGGCGAAGTTGCCGGGAGTGCTGTGTCGAGAAGGAGTCTAGAGTTACATCCGCGCTCGGAGGAAAGCCTGCTGTGATTAGTGATCTCTGCCATGCATGCCAAGGACAGTCACAGCACAGGAGCTACTTATCCCCGGCCACACTGTGGGACAGTGATTTTCAAACCTTTTAAACTGTGAGTCACAGAAAGAAATATATTTTGATGTGACCTCATGTCCATATAACAAAGGCAAATATACAAAACCGCATCTATGTTCGTATACATACATACACATACAAAACCAAAACAAGTTTCTCAAATCATGTACTTGTTACACGCCACGTATGGGACAACCTAGGCAGTCTGGAACCCCTGGGCAGTCTGAAAAACCCTGTGGACTCCTCAGAATAATAGTTGCAAACAGATAAAATGCATCAGATTACAAAGGGAATACATTATAATAAAATATAAGTTATCAAGTATTAAACTTGTGATTCAGTAATAAATGTACTTCTTTATCAGTGCATTTGATAATCAGGTCTAGCAGCTACTGGGAGTTCGAGGGAGAGAGGACTGTCAATGCTATTCTGAGAGCTCTGTAACAGCCATAATGATAGAAAGATACCTGTAAGTTTCTTTGTGGACAAAGTGATGGGTAGTACTGATCTCTGCTATGAGTTGTTGCCTACCTGCCTCCAAAATTGAAGGAAATGCTAAATCTCAGTTTAGGTTAATAAAACAAAGATGTAGTATCCTCCCTGTTATAGTTCACAGACCCTCTCAGTTCTATACATGGACAAAGTGGAGGGGACCAAGGGGTGAGCAGAGGAGAGCAGACCCCTGTTTAGAAATTCCTGACTGAGAGAAACTTCCCTTAGGTCCAGTTAATTGAAGGGTATTTCCAAAAGCGGCCACTAGAGGCAGCCCATCCTTTCCTGCCAGGTAACTCCCAAGGTTACCTGCCCGGTTGATCTTGGAGGGCAGCATGGGAGCATTAAGTACTTCATCTTCATCCTGTTCATCGATGACCTTACACTGGCGCAGGTAGGGGGTGAGCTTGGCTGGGTTGATGTAGCGACTCAGCATGTGTCGGTTGCACTCCACGTTTTCCCACAAGGCATCCTCCTCGTCCTTCAGCGTCTCCATGCAGTCGTCCATCTCTGGCCCTCCTCCTTTTAGACATAAATCCCAACAAGGTTAATAAAAGAGCCTCACTGGAATAGCTCTGTAAACTCCTTTGGAATGATCTCTAGAATATCTTGTTAAGTTAAAAAAAAAAAGTAAAGTAGAGAAAAGTATATATGGCATTTTACCTTTTATTTAAGGGATATGAATACAGACATATATTTCCTTACATACTAAACAACGGACATATAAGCCATAAACATTAAAAAAAAACTTATAGGAGGTAAAATATTTTCAGTCATAATAAATCCTTTCCATCCAACTTTTTGTATCTTACTAAGAATTTGTCTTTCTAAAAAATTATGTATTATCATTTTTTCTTAAAATTTCACATAAATTTCATACTGTATGCTTCCTCATTTCCTATTTCAACCTGCTTTTTACTCTCTAATTTTTTGAGCTTTATCTAGGTTGATACACATAGATCAAATTCATTTTTAAAATACGCATAGACCATACCATTTACTTTTTAAATGTGTACAATTCAAAAGTTTTTAGTATAGAAATAGAATTGTGCAACTATCACCACAATTCATCTGAGCATATTTTCATCACTTCCCAAAAGACTCTACATATCCTTTAATTAGTCACTCCCCATTTCTTTGCAGTACATGTCCCTCCAGCTCTAAGCAGATTCTAATCCGCTTTCTGTCTCTATAGGTGTGCCTATTTTGGATATTTCCTAAAAACAGAATCATACAACACGTGGTCTTTGTATTGGTTTCTTTCACTTAGTATGTCTTCAAGTTCATCCATGTTGTAGCATGTGTCAGGACATCATTTCTTTTTATTGGTAAATAATTTTTCTTTGCATGGATAGACCACGTCTTGTTTATCCATCCACTGGTGGATAGTGGGATTATTTCTATTTTGAGGTTAATATGAACCATGCTATGAAGATTCATGTATAAGTTTTCTGTATGTCGATATGGATAAAATTGGAGCTATCTCTTTGGGACAGATAGAGGAGTGGAATTGCTGAGCCCTGTCATAACTCTCCATGTTAAACATTTTGAGGTGGTGCCAGGCAATTTCCTAAAGTGGTCGCACTCTTTTACATTACAGCTATATATAAGGGTTCTAATGAATCCATGTCCTTGCCAATACTTGTGATTGTCCATCTTTTTTTATTATTGTCATCTGAGTGCTAGGGGTGGGGGGAAGTGGTACCTTGTCATGGCGTTTCCCAAGCAACTATTGATGCTGAGTACCTTTTCATGTGCATATTGGTTATTGTATACTGAGAAATATCTATTCAACTCCTTTGACCATTTTTACACTGGCTTGTTTGTCTTTACTATTGACTTGTAGTGATTCTTTAAGTGTTCTGGATACAAGGCCCTTATCAGTTACATGATTTGAAAATACATTATTCCACTCTATTGGTTATCTTTTTACTTCATTGATTTGTAGCACAAAAAAATTTCAAATTTTGGTTGTCCAATTGTTTCTTTTTTCACTTGTGCTTTTTGATGTGTATCTAAAGAACCATTGCCTACCTCAAGGTTATCTAGATTTACTTCTATTTTGTTTTTAAAATTTTTATACTTTCAACTCTTTCCTTTTTTTTTAAAGATTTATTTATTTATGCATACAAGCTGGGGTACAGGCCAGAGGTATGGGGCGGCGAAAGGGTTCACCAGAAACAGAGCAGGGAGCAGGACAGGCAGGTCAATGGAAATATGCTGCTGAGCGGAGCAGTGGGCGAGGCAGGAGAGCTCTGCTGCACCATGTGGAAATCTCCCCGGCCGGGCGTTGAACTTGCATCACCGCTGCTGACAGCTCCATAGCACAGTGCTCAACAGCTGTGCCACCAAGGAGGCCCTATACTTTCAACTCTTATGTTTTGGCCTATGATGCATCTTGAGTTAATTTTTTGTGTGTGATGTGAGGTGAGGGTCCAACTATGTTCTTTGTGAACATTCAACTCAATTGTCTCAACCCAATTTATGGAAAAGATACTTCTTGCCCCATTGAGTGGCCTTGACACCTTTGTCAAAAATCAGTTGACCATGAAATAGGTGCTTATTTCTGGACTCTCAATTCTATTTCATTGATGCATATGTCCATCCTTATACCTGTATCACACTGTCTTTATTTTTGTAGATTTGTAGGAAATTTAATATGAGTCCTCCAACTTTGCCCGTTCTTTAAAAGATTGTTTCAGCTATTCAGGGTTCCTTGCAATGCCATATGAATTTAAGGATCAACATGTCGACATCTGCATAAAAGGAAGTAACTGAGATTTTGATAGTGAATCCATTGAATATATAGAACAATTTGGAGCACAGTAGTATTGAACAATATTAACTGTTATAAACCATGAGTGTGGGTCTTTCAACTTATTTAATCTTTAATTTCTTTCTGCAATGTTTTATAGTTTTCAATGTGCAAATCTCAAATGTCTTTTGCCAAATTTATTCCCAACATTTTATTCTTTTTGATAACATTGTAAATGTGAATCTTTTTCTTAATTTCATTTGTGGAATGTTCATTGTTAGCATATAGACATAGAATTGATTTCTGCATATTGATTTTTCATTCTAAAATGTTACTGAAGTAATTTATTAATCCTAACAGTTTGTTAGTGAATTCCTTATGATTTTCTACACACAAGAATGTCATTTACAATTAGAGCTAGTTTTACATCTATTTTTTCATTATGGATGCCTTTTATTTCTTTTTCTAGTTTAACTTCCCTGGCTAGAACCTCCAGCACTATGTTAGATAGAAGTGGCAAGAGTGGACATTTGTGTCTTGTTCTGATCTTGGAGGAAAAACATTCAGACTTTTACCAGTAAAGATGACGCGGGCATGAGGGGTAAGGAAAGTAGGAAAGGGAGTGGCAGGAGGGCAGAGATTTGGAAGTATTTGATTACAGCAATTATATCTAGGAAGAGGAATGAATTCAGAGAACTTTAAAATGATACTGTTTTAGTATTTACAACAAGCGTGTATCAATGTATGACCTGCATAGTTGGAAAAAAAAAGAAAAATTAACAAAGGTGAAAGCTCCATCTAGGTAGTAGATACTCCAGTACCCAACATTTGACTGCTGGAAATGCCACAGCCTTGCTATTTTTTTTTTTTTTTTGTACCAAATAAATCTGCTGGCCATAGCCAGCTGACCTGCTCCCAGAGGGCCAATCCACAGGTTGGGCTGCAGCCATCAAATTCCTTCCCCTGGGGATTTTGTATGGGGTCAGGAGACAGTGGGCTGGCTCTATGTATTATGGGAAATCAGCTAGCAGGGCAGACTGGAGCTGCTGTGGTAAAGCAGAGACACAGGTAGTGGCGGTTATGGAAGCAGAGAAGGTGGAAGGACACCAAAGATGCAGGCATAGGGGCAAGCGGAGACCTGAGGGTGGTGAGAAGTGGCGGGAGTCAGCTTTTGGGGTCCATAACTTTAGTTTCCATCCTGTAAGCCTTGGTTACATGTGCTCCCTGGTCCCTGCTAGACCTTCAGAATGCTTCTGAGCTATTTTGAGAGGGCTTTTGCTACATGTAAAGAACCTTGATGGGCCTTCCTGGTGGCTCAATGGGTTAAGTGCAGCACTATGAAGCTATCCAGAGCCACTGTAGCGCGAGTTTGATACCCGGCCAGGGAGATTCCCACATGGCGTAGCAGACCTCTCCTGCCTTGCCTGCTGCTCCCCTTGGCAGTGTACTTCAGTCATCTGCCTGTTCTGCTCCCCAGAATGCTCTCACCACCCCACACCTCTGGCCTACGCCCCAGCTTGTATGCATAAATAAATAAATCTTTAAAAAACAAAACAAAAAATAAGAACCTTGAGTTAAAAAAAATCAATTTGCTATTAGGAGAAAACACTTATTCAAGTAATTAAAAATGGGGATTCTGTTCCCATTCCACCCAGCAAACTCTGCACAGACAAATGTTGTGCACAGCCTGACGCCTCACTTCTGGCCCTTCCTCTGACATGCAGCACCTGGGCCACAGTGAATTTGTGGCTCGAGGCAGCATGGGTGCCCCGCTGTAGTCATTCACCCTGTCAGCGTCAGTACAGTCACTCCCATCAGACAGGCAAATGTACTTGCCTTTGCTATTTTTAGAGTCAACATCCTAAGAATTTGATTCAACAAATTATTTGCTGTGTAGATGGGGAGGTAGACACAAGAAGTCGAGTGACGGATTAGCATTTACATGGCAACAAAACCCTAGCGGTGAGGAACCCTGCCCCCAGCCCATCTGTTCCTTCGAGAGTAGAGGGTAAGGGGAGCAGCGACTCACCCACAGGCCTGTGTTAGTGGCACAAATAAACTTCAGTGGGTTCAGCTAGTTGCCACCCCCGACCCAGCCTTCCCTTCTAGGAGCCCCAGAGATTACACTGGCCAGGAGACATGGGCAAGAATGTTCAACAATGTCATCGTGAACCCAAAAACCTGAAGCCCACACTTGTCCTGCTGCAGCAGAGGGGACAGTTCATTTGTATGTTCAACAAAGGCATGCCCTCCAGTGGGGGACACGAAAGGGAATCCACGCAACCACACAAGCTCGCTTCAGGGGTGTGATGGTGAGCAGAGAGAGCAAGTCACAGGTGAATGTAAACAACATGAGACAGTCTGTACATTTCTAAAACATGCACCGTGGTGGATTCACAGCAGAACTACACTGAGGGACAAAGGATGATGACTGTCCACTGGTGTCCCCTCCCGGGAGGGAAGCCTGTGACTTGGAGGGACACAAGAGATGTCGGTGACACTGGGAGCTGCATTACCACTTCAGCTGGGGACATGCTCATTGTCTCAGAAACACATTTATGCACACATAAAAGCACATATATATACTTCTACATCTGAAAATTTCGTGGGCACAAAATCTATGAAGTGTGTAATAAGCCTTGAAAGAAAAAGACCCCCTAAGATACCATTTTGGGTATATTTCCCTTCTCAAGCCCTGCACTTTAAGTCATTCAGACAATCCTGGTGCTGGTGTCAAGTGCTGGGCAAAGGAAGGAAGCCTTTTCTTTGAATATTATTTTCCAGGAAAGTCCTCTGAGTAGCGAGGCTCTGCCTTTCCGGAGCCTGCCTCATGGGGCCCTCCCTCCTCTCAGCCTCAGCTCGAACCGTGCCAGTGCTCACCAGCCCTCAGCAGGCACTGGCTCCCCACCTCGGCTCAAATCCTAGGCCACAGCAGTTTTCCTACAAACAGTGGGAAAAACAGGTTCAAGCTTCCGAAAGAGCCAGGAGCACTCACCCACAGACGAACTCTGAGAGGCTGCCGGCCACACTCCCCTTCTTTACTCATTCAAGACATCATCATGTGGCTGCTGTTGCTGTTGTGCTGAAGCTCAAAATCTTTGTCCCGACCCCTGGGTGGGCTGCCTCCCGCCAGCCCCAGGCCCCGCTCCCTGCATCCCCTGAGCTGGCTTCTCCCAGACTCTCCACAAACTCCCACTCCCTTCAGGGCTGTTCCCTCCCTCTCTCCTTGCCGCTGCCCGCACCCAGTGAGTCTGGGCTAAGTCTCACTTTATATACTTCTTGATAGAGAGGAGGTGACGCCTGTGAAGTACCTGGCATGTGGCTGGTGCTCGAGGGCCGGGAACTGCTCCCCGGATCCTGGGTTCTGCCTTCTATGCCTCCTGGCTGGGGCTGGTCTTGCCCAGAGCCGATCTCCCTCTGGACCTGGAGCAGCAGTGGCTGGGGTCTGTAAAGAGAAAGATGACCTGACTTTGTGGAGGGGTGAAGGGCAGAAAGGGAAAGAACATTTATAGTACCAAAGGGATGCTCTGCCTTGGAAGAAAAGGGCGGCAAATTCCGCGGCGCGCAGTCTCCAGGTGGCAGTGATGCGCACGTGGTCGGGAGCTGCTGGGGGAGAGGGCTTTTGGTTAATACTATGGTTATCCTGGAAGGTCACGGCTGCAGGTCCTGAGAGCTCTGAGAATGGACAAAAGGGCAGATGCTGGTCATGGGGACTACTTGGGGCCTCGTGGAAGATCTTGATGTCTTTGATAGAAGCATTTGCAGAGTGGAGACATTCTAATCATCTACTCATTCATTAGATCAAAAGCACCCAACCTCATTCCTGAGCCCAGAAGAATTCCCTTCACTGTGAATTATGTCCTCAGCCACCAGTTTGAGCCAGGATATGCCAGGGCACACACACTCTGTAATTTCCCCAAGGTGGCATTCCTTACGGTGACTGACAAGGCCATCATAATGCCTGGTGCAGCCAATCCAGAAGCCCAGTTGTAGCTGTGGGTTTTAGGGGGGACAGTGGGGATGGGGAAAGGTCAGGGACTTAATACCTGTTCTCACAGAGTGGGCTCCCTGTGGCGGGTGCTCATGCAGGTGCCCCGTGACCAATCGCTCCACTCGGGACGCCACTGTTTAATCAGGAACTTGCTTGGTTTTGGCTTTGAGGATTAATCACAGATGACACTAGATCTCCCAGAGCTGACAGAAGCTGCCCCTGTCAGCTCTGATCGGAGTGAACTGTCAGCGCCTTTGGCCCTGGGGAGGTAGCAGCGGAACGCTTCTCTGGAGGACACCCTCACCTTGGCCTCCCCATGGACCCCCTGCTCTGCAGCTGGAAGGGGACCGCCAGCATTGGGGGCGGGGGGCAGGGAGCAGCTCCAGCCAGCAGGGGCAAAGGAAAACACACTATTCCGTACTTGCATTAAAAGCAGAGAGAGAACCTATATTCTTTAATAAGCAGAAGGAAAGCCTTTACAAAAATTAATCATAACAAAGATATAATTATAGGAAAGACAAACAGGTGTGTACAGATTTGTACCACTACCCAACAAGTTAACAGAGGAGGCGCAAGACAACCAGGAATGAGGCTCAACTTTTTCGTTCTGCCCTTAGAATCCGATTACTTCCTGGAGAAGTGGGTCCTAAGGTCAGAGAATGTATAGGATGCATCCTAAGAGGATGACTTACAGGCGTAACGTTCACCTGGCTGAAGCACCACCTCCACCATCAGCACCGCTTCACAGCCAAGAAGCCTCAGGCTGGGAGAGGGCCAGGCTCAGGTAACTAGCAGCATGGAAGGCGGGCCTGGCCCAACATCCTCACCCCCTCATAATCACTGTCACAGAGCTACTAGAACTGCTCTTTTTAAAAGTTTGCTTTCTGAAGGACTCTAACCAGAAAGTGTACTTGTGAAAGCTCTCTGAAATATCATTTTAACACACAAGCTTAAGACAGAACTAAAAAGAACTTCTAAAATAGCAGATATTGGCTCAGTGTGAAGAGGAAAAACTGCTGCTTTTCTCACTGAAAAGGAATGCAAGGCTGTGCGCACTGCAGTCGCCCTTCGCCAGTGCTGTTCAGGCATGTCATGCCTGTTCACCCTACAGCGAAGCCCCTCAGCGACAAGCAGAACTTGTACATCATTTCTGTTGCCTCCACTTAAGATAAACAGAAAGCCAAGGATCATTTGATGTTTGAGGAAGGTGTCCATGTGAAGGAGAGATCAGAAGAGACAAACTGATACAAGGACTCTGCAGGAATCAGACAATGCCAAGAATAACAGAAAATTTGCAAACTTTAATTTGATAATTAAAACCCATTAAGAGATAAGACACAACATCCACAAAACAGCACACTAAAGGAGTACAATCAAAGAACAGACATAAAACAGAACACTCAAAGAACAAGACATGTCGTTGGCAATTAAAATAAGGTAGTAGAATTTTATAATCAATAGAGGTTTGGAAGATAAAGTTGAGGAATTCTCCCCAAAAGTTAATAAAAAGTTAAAGAGGGGGACAAGATGGATATAGAAAGTCTAGTATCCAATAACTAGAAATCATAGCGATTACAAAGGTTATGTTTCCTTTCTTGTATATATTTTGGGATTATAATATAAATTAAGGATGAGCTTCTTGAGAAACAATATTAGATGAAGGTAAGAACATGAGTCTTCAGAATTAAAGGGTCCTTCATGTGCTCAGTACAATCAGTGGAAATTTCAGGCCATCAGGGAAAAGAGAAAACCCTCAAAGTTTCCTGAGAGTAAACATCAGGTCACATGCACAGAACTGGAAGCAAGTTTGGAGCCAGATCTTTTACTAACAACACTGGAAACTGGGAGATGATGTGGAAATACCGTCACATTTTGGGGCAGAAATAGTTTTTTTTTTTAAAGATTTTATTTATTTATGCATATAAGAGTTGGGGTATAGGCCAGAGGTGTGGAGTGGTGAGAGGATTCACCAGAGACAGAGTGGGGAGCAGAATAGGCGGTATCTACTGAAACACTAGCTGCAGTGGCTGGTGGTAGCTTCATAGTGCTGAGACTGAACCCTTTGCACCACCAGGGAGGCCCTTTGGCAGAAATAATTTTTAACCTAGATTTTTAGGTGAACTATTATATGTGAAATTAAATAATAAAATTATTTTTGGAAAGGAAAGGGCTCTAAACATATGTACTTTATCTTAGGAAGCCAGTGGAGATATGCTGCAGCAAAATGATGGAGCAATGAGAAAATATCGTTTAGAAATAAGGAGGTAAATAACAGAAGGAAACAAGTGAAGGAGAGTTAGTAGTGGCTGCCTCCAGGGATCAGCACTGGGGATTGTGATGACCAGGCTGGGCACTGATGTTTTTCACTACAAGCCTGCTGTACTTTTCAGACTCCACACGACATATGTATGATCTGTGTGAAACAAAACAAAGAGAGAAACATCAAAAAGAAAAAAAGTCAATTGCTGGAAATATGGAGAAGGGATTTAAGTATAAATAATCAGTTATCCCCACTCTCTGCACACTTTGCCTAGTCCGTCCTTCACAATGATTGTAGAGTGCTCACTTCACAAATGTCACCTTGTTTAATATGCACAGCTGCTTTTGTAACATAGGTTCTATTTTATGAGGAGGAGGTAGGATCAGAGAGTCTGATAATGGGGTGGGGTCCCACAGCCACTGAGCAGCAGAGTAGAATCCAATTCAGCATGTCATGTGATCTTAATTAAACTAGCACAGATCACAACTAACAATTATTAAGCAAAGCATCTAATCTAAACAATCCAATTCCTTGTTTCCTTGACTCCACATCTTTCTCTCTCTTTATTATGTTATTCCCTTACCTTGCTGGAACATATCCTTCAACAGCTGCCTACAGAAAGGTCCATGGTAGTTGCTAAATGCAGAAACTGTGCTAAGTTCTCCATGATGGCGATCTCATTTAATACAACCCCATGAGGCAGATACTCCTACCAGCCCCATTTCACAGAAGAGGGCACTGGTTCAGAGAGTTCAGTTACTTGTCACATGTCTGTCTGGCTCATCTTTGCATTCCCCCCAGAGAGCTCAGCATGCAGCCTTCCTCTTAGAAGATGTTCAAAATATATTTGTTGGTTGAATAACTAAAAACTAAATCTGGAATGAAGTCAAGAAGGAGACTTCAAATCCAGAGGCCCACACTCTTTAGAATGAGCTGTCTTTGCAGGACAGACCTCTCCTCTCCAAGAGCTTTCCCAGGGCAAAAACTCTGGAATCAGAAGGGCCAACAGTCAGTTAGATAAATGCGTCTCTAGCTAATTGATTAGCCTGCTTGAGATGGAGGGTTTAATTATTCCAATGAAACCTCCACATAATTGAAAGGACTTCTGGCAAAAAAAAAAAGGGGAAAATGATTTAAAAGGATGATCTACTGCCTGTAAGAAAGGACTAAGAGACACCCACATTCCAGCCATCTACAGTGCTTATAGCCCTGAACTGAAAACTTTATGGAAAGAGCCAGAATCATCCCTTCATGTGTGTTGCTCTCCCCACAAGCCCATTTATTCCTAAAAAAAGGGCATTTGGGGAAGCATCTAGAAAATTCTCACTGCAAGATTCTTCTCTGGCATCCCAGTTAACTTTTTAACCTCTGTCTTAGCTCATTCAACTGAAATATTGAGATGATAATATTTCCCATCAATTAACATGTGTACAGCAATCAGTAGAGCTTCACTGATACATATTTTGAAAGCAGCAATTATCGTTTTAAATTTACAGTGGAGTGGCAGACACTGCCAGCTGCCAGCCCAATATCCATTCTTTCTCACTTATTAACAGAGTTCTGAGTTTGTTTGGAGCATTACTGTGTCCACATGAATGCTTTATTTTCAGCCTCCCTTGCAGCTAGAGGTGGCTGTGTGACACGATTCAGCCAATGAGATCTAAGTAGAAAGGGAGAGTCATTGAGGGATGCTCTTTAGAGTGGGCGGAATCAGATGAGAAAAGCCTTTTGCTTCTCTCTGCCTCCCCATCTGGAGTGTGGAAGCAATGCTCGGGAGCAGAGCAGCTATCCTGTGAGCATGAAGATATTCTGAGTTTGGCAGCATAGGATGCTATAAGAATCTTAGGTCATTGGTGGCAGCACTGGACAGCTAACATTTGGGTGCTGGGTTCATGAGAATAATAAAGTCCTTAACATGTATAAAACTGACTTTGCTTTCATTAGTTGTAGCTGAAATGCATCCTAACAGATACATGTGACAACTAAAATCCAGGCCTTCTAAGAAAGTCATATTGATCCCAGAGACACGTTTCTGAGTCCTACAGTCTGAGCGGCTGCCTTATCTGTTCATTCCTCTTCCTTTTTCTTTTCTAGTTACAAAACCAAAGTAAGCAAGCAATCAATAAAGACTAAGTACTGGTCACGTATAAAGTGCTGCAGGGACAGAAACAAATAGTAGGACTCTGGGAGGTTAGCAACACCACGAGGAGATAAGGCATTGCCCAGGAAGTGGTAACTAACAGGCTACACCATCGTCCATTTGCTTAGCTGTTCCCAGCTTGCAATGTATAGGCAAGATGATTTCTCTTGCCCACTCTGGTCCTGCCTCAAATCCTGTGGTGGGCCCCTAGCTTTTCAGTCAATTCCTAGTCATTTCTCCAGCATTTGTGAGACCCTCTGGGCCCCAAATTTAGCTCTCATTATTCCACATGCACCCAACCTCTCCCCATCCATGTGACACCCGACCTTCTCAGCCGTCAGCCCAGGTGGCCTGCCCCTCAGCCAGGGGCACGACCACCTCCCCGGGCATCTCAGGCACCACGTTACTTATCATATTTATACTTGGGTGCCTCAAAGTGCTCCCTCCAGCTACACTGGCCCAGACAAAGGGCCAATGGTTTCTGTGAATAGAAATGTCCCAACTTGGTGTCTCTTCGGGAAGGAGGAAGCATGAGTAAGAAGTCAGGCGTGGGTGGCATGGCAGATTTACTCAAGTCGAGACCAAGGGTGTGACAAGCACTAACCCCTCTGCATGCTCCTGTGTTCAAACTTACACTGTAGTGGCTTCCAACTTGAACCACAGCAAGGAATTTTGGAAGGGCACACACCTCTTGCATTACCAAAGGCTATTGCTTTTCTCCCAGCTCTCATTTTTCTACCACCACTGCAGAGATGCTTTTGAAAAAAAAGCACAATTAGGAATGACAGGTTTAAATTGTTCTGAAATGCATATCAATTTATCACACTGGCTCTTTATGAGCATTTGCTCCGTCTGGATCCCAAAGCCGTGCACACAGCAGACTGACAGCTGCATGAGCACTGTGAACCATGGCTGGGCCACTTTGCCAAGCCCAAATCCCAGAGTGAAGTCAGCCTCTCTGTTGCTGTGAAGGGCAGCTCGCTACAGGACTGGCCTTGCCGATAATGAAAGACTGTTCTGTGCTGCCGATGCCTTCACAGCCTGGTGAACAAAAGGGTTTTTGCCATGGGGGTCAGTTAAGTACCTGGGATGACCAGATGGTTCCAATTCAGGAACCCTCTGTGAGTTCACAGATAGACCCTTTGCTTCAGCTTTGGACAAGATGAAATTTTTTTCCTTTGGCAAAGTCTTCCATGACTTGGCTAATGGCTTCATGAGTTGGGAGAATTTGGAGAGTCTACTGTCCCTCTTTGATTCTTTGTGTCAGTTTCAAGCCTGGGTTTGTAGCCACACCACCTATATAGCGTGTACGGGGTTTTCAGTTTAGTGCTGAATTGAATGCTCTAGGGACCAAAGGTTTGATGATAGAAACTGTCCCTTGTTACCTTGTCACAGAACTGTATTCAGGATCAGCAGCCAAAAAGAACTTAGGGAGAGAGAGCAGTGTGATTGGCCCTAGCTGGTTGCTCTGTGAGTTCTTGTTCCCCTCCCTCCCGCTCTCCAACTGGGGAGCTGACTCCCTCCTCCTGCCCCCAGGATGCTGTGTGTAGATGAGTATTTGTGTGCTTTTCGCCCTGATTGTCATGACTTATTTCCATGCCTGCTCTGACTGCCTCCAGAGGGGACCTGTGAGGCTGTCATCTGTGACTCTCTAGCACACTTCCTGGCATGCAGGTTGCTCTCCACACATCTGCAGAGAGAATAACCACATCTCCTTCCAGGGTCTGACCTGGAGACTTGGGGTTACCGCCATGCAAAAGTAACCCTTAAATGGGAACATGCATTTTTGTGCATAAATCATAGGGGAATTAAGTCGTAGCACAGAAAAGAGTAGGAGGAAACCATAAGTTACTTTTTGACTTTGGAACTGAGGAGATAGTTTGGAAGAGACAAAATTGGATATGGAAAAGGCATGACCCTGAACTTGAGCATTAAGCAGCAGGATCTCGCTCCTGGGAGTTTTGGGGCTGGTGCATGAGTGTGTAGGGTGAACCAAGCATTCCCAAGAATCTTCTTAGTGAAAAGGCTGGGCCTTTGCATTTCAGAGAAAAGGTCACCAGCGACATCAAATAAGAGCTCCACTCGGAGAGCAGCCAAGAACAAGCACTGGAAGGTTCTATGGGAGCCACATTCAGACCTTAAATCTTGCCCTTTTATCTTCTCATTTCACTTGGCTGGCAGTGGAACCCAGAGGGAGCGTGAGCCGAGGTTAAAGTGGCAGACCAGGGGGGAGGGGGCCTAAGGCCGTTGGGCATCGACGGGCGAGGGAGGGGGACGTCTGCCAAGTTTGGTAATGAGGATGCTTCAGAGAGACTTTGAGACATTCATTCACTCATTTGATTCAACAAGCATCACTGTATGTGGAAGACAGAAAAAGGGAAGAAACTGCACATGAAAAGGGGCAAAAATGAGAAGAATAAGTGAGCATAAGCCACAAGTGACAAATTTAGGGATGTTTAGAGCAGAGCTAAGGAGGCAAGGAAAAAGAAACTTGAAGGAGTGATGGTAAGAAGAGCTTGCAGGCTCCTTGGAAGAAGAAAGAGGAGGTGAGAGATGGCACTAGGTACCTGGTGAAGCAGAGAGGAAGGAGAGGAAGCCTGGCAACAGCCAGGTCTGGGCCACATTCTCAAGGCGGGCAGACTCAGAGAACGCAAAGCAGAGACCCAGCACAGTGCTGGCAAGGGCTCCAGAGCGGGTCTTGGCGTGACCCCTGCAGCTCGATGAAGTTATCTCTAGGGCCCAGAGTGCCCCGCAGTGTCACGGGCTGCCTCTGAGGCCTTGAAGCGAGCCCCCCACAGAAGCCCTGGTTTCTCAACTCTGCATTCAGAAAACACATCGAAAATATACTTAGAATCGATGTAGCGATCAATTTAAAATGCATTTCTAGTTGCGGGGTGGTCTGCTCTATGAAGTGTCACGGGAACAGGTAAATGCAGTTAACACTTTTAAACACATTTCCTCATGTTTGAAAATAACTCTGCCAACTATTTCAATCAACCAGAAAGTGGTATCTAGAAAAACCCAGACTTCAGGTTTTCTTACGTGGGAGCGGGGCAGGGGAGTGGTGTTGAGGGGAGAAGTGTTTTTGCCGCCAGCTATCTAGTTCTCCCATGGTTGTTGTCCAAGGGTGAAGGTTGTTGTCCAGTGAGTGAACCAGGGTGGGGGTGGCCTCTGCTGCAGAAGAAAGCCCAGGGCCTGACCTGCCCCAAGGTGCATGGGGCCCCAGTGCCTCTTTCTTGAAAGGCCTTCAGGTCTGTTTGAAACCCTGGTGCAGGAAACAGCAGACCTGCATTTTATTTAGACCTCTGACTTCCTTATTTTACCCTGAAGTGTTCAAAGCTTGAGGTCAAAATTGTACTTTCTCATACATCAGTTCACTGGGCAAATTTCCAGCCACAGAAGAAAGGAAAAGGGATGTGGTTTTAAAGGGCTGAGTTAGAATGACTGTGTTAAAATGGACAGTCTCTGAAAATTCTGTGGGAGCCTTAGAAAGTTGGGGAGGCTGGGGTTCCACTTGCAGGAACATAGCTCCTGTTATTGAGAGGTTAAAGTCGGTTGTGCTTTTTGGTAGGAGGGAGGGTGAGGGGAACATCCTAGGAATTCTATTTTAATCAAACAAAAAAAGCAAATCAAACCAAAACATCTTTGCATAAAGAGATAAACCCGGAAGGTTCCCTCTGTGTTCTAGGGGAAAGGAACATGGTGGTCCTGAAGTGTTGAATCAAATCTGACCTCCAGTTTTGCCATTTGCTGCTGTGTGACAATAGGCACATTGCTAGACCTCTCTGAGCCCTTTTTATTGGTCTGTAAAATTGGACAAGTAGCACTTTCATATTGGGGTTGCTGCAGCACACGTGGTAGGCATTTAGTCAATACCACTTAGTGTACCCTTTCAGAAGCCAGGCTGAAACAAGCAGTCCTGCCTAGTGTCCTGCGTAATTACCTCTGCACCAAACAGGATTTAGAGAAAAACTTAGATTTGCTCTTAACCTTGTGTCTGCGCTTCTGATTTGAAACTCTCCCACCTGGTGTAGTTAATGTCTATTTATGTCAACCTCCTTGCTTACGGTTCTCTGGACAGAGATCTACCTCCTATTTCCTGGGAAGCCCTGTGGCCCAGCAAGTATCCGACACAAGTAGGTGCTTAATATTTATAAAGTGATTGATTTCCAATGGATAAACGCTGGCTCTTTTCCTTGTTACAGTCTCCTCCCTTCAGTGGGTAAGACCTTTATCTCCGTGTGTGCTGGGAGGGTTCTCACCATGACAACCTGCTGATGGGATCGGATGCCCTTCATTTGTACCCAACTTGTTTTGCTGCGCTTGCAATTCGGATCCAAGCGCCAGTCTATCTTGCATTCTCATCCAGCATGGATTAGAAGTCTAGAATACACAGCCCTCCGATTTCTGACCTGCAGGGACAGAGTCATCACAAGCCATCTTAACTGGGTGAAATGCAGAGAAGCCAGCTGCTGCTCCATTCTGTCAGGGAGACTTGGTGGGCTGGCGCTCCCTAACTTTACATCAGTTAGGGCAACAACCGGTTTTTGCAAGATGCTCCTTCCCTGGGCACGACCAGAATCTGAAGGGCCTTCTGCATTGTCAAGGAGCCCCCACTCTCTCCACGGGTGTGCTGGGGTTCAGTTCAGCACGTGGAGTCCTACTCCTTTGAAAATGGATAATCCAAGACAGGCAGCATCTTTTGGGATTAAGTCTAACACGCTCTTTCCTCATTGTGTAAGGAAAAGGAAGTTTACAGTGACCTCGTCAGCTGACCTTCAGAAGGCACGTTCCTGGACACCCAGGGCACAGAGCCTGATGTGCTGTGGGTGTGACATGCAGCAGGCACACACTCAATATCAGAGAAGGACAGGATGACTCAGGAGCTAAACCCACAGCAGACAGCGAGGCGGAGGCAGATGAGTCTGAGAGAAGACTGCTGTAGCGCAGAGGAGCCGGAAAGTATGCCCTCAACACACACACATGCTTACACACACGCTCACACACACACTCACACTTACACGCTGACACACTCTCTCTCTCTCTCTCTCACACACACACACACAGTGTGGTCATGCTTAGGTCATGTGTTAGCAAATCTCGGATCACTCTAGACCCTGACCACCCTTTCTTTTTTTTTTTTTTATACATACAAGCTGGGGTACAGGACAGAGGCATGGGGCGGTGAGAGGGTTCACCAGAGACAGAGAGGGTAGCAGAACAGGCAGATCAGAAATACACTGCTGAGGGGAGCAGCGGGCGAGGCAGGAGAGGTCCGCCGCGCCATGTGGGATTCTCCCCGGCTGGGCGTCGAACTCGCGTCCCCGCTGCCGACAGGTCCACAGTGCAGCGCCCAACCACTGCGCCACCAGGGAGGCCCCCTGACCACCCTTTCCAGGAGAAAAGGAACAATCACGAAGCCGCTGATGGAAAGCAGCAGGACACACAGTGGCTTTAGTTTTTAACTGGGCAGGAGAATAAGAGAGAGAGCGTGTCACTATTTAGTTAGTACACCGGCTCCTTCAGGAGAGGACTCACAGGGAAGCTAGAATAGAGACAGCGACTCCAGGATCCTGTGGGACTGATGACCCGATTTCGTAGAGGTTCCAGGTGTGTGATATGCCCCGTTTCCCCTCCTCTATGCATGTGCTGGTGACATTACCATTTATCAGAGGCATTTTTAGAAGAATAAAGCATGATGCCTCCATCCGGTACTTATTGTTCTAATGATAGTCGTAACTATTATTATAACTAGTTGTAACTATTATTATAACAATGAGCTTTCCATGTGAGATTATGCAGGCGCAGAAGTGAAATTCAAACCAGTCAGACTTTCTATCCTGGAACGCTCTGCCAAAGAAATGGCAAGGGAGTAAGTTCGTTATAATGCATTAATTGAGCATTCACTATGTTGGGAGCAAAATAGGTTTTGTGCGTCCAATTAAATGGCAGGCATCTGAGAGCTAGAGAGAGGAGGAAAGAGAATGAGACCCGGAAAGGGTCTCTTTACTCATCACTGACTACAAAATAAACAGTGCTCTCATGGAATGGCCCCTCCTCCCTACCACCCCCGCAGCCTCTCGTTTCAATTAGTTCTCTGTTATTCTGGTCCCTATTACTTGAGATAATCAAGGCTGCTGTAATTAATTGTTATAATGTACTATGTACTCAGGAGCGGAGCCAAAGGCAGCTCAGAAAGGCCGGTCAGAGCTGTTTCTCCAACATGTCCCCTGATGGGGCAGCTGGGGGTTCAGTCTCCAGGACTAGAGGGAAATGCCCTGCATGTGGGCAAGGGGCAGGGACCCTAGAGGTTTGCTTATGGCACTAAGAGTTTCCGCTTCTCCCACTGCGCTCTGCCAGCATCCCTGGCAGCCTAAACTCTCAACACAGAGACCCCTAAGACAGACATCTCGTACACATGATGGACCACTGTTCAGCCATAAGAAGGATGATGTCCTGGTGACACTACAACATGGATGAACCTGAAACAGTACACTGAAGACAGCGGAAGAGGGACACCATGTTGTGAACCGGTTACCTCAAGAAAAGATAATACAATTAAAAAATAGTACCCAGTGACAGAAGAGGCTGTGTATGGCTCCATTTATAGGAAATGTCCAGAACGGGTAAATCCCAGGAGACAGAAAGCATGTTTGTAGTTTCTAAGGGGTGGGGGGAAAAAGCATGGAAAGAGGTAAGGAAACTGAGGCCCAGGGAGAGGAACTACGGGGAGGGGGATGGTAGGAGGATGAGGGATTTGAGGCCACTCACCCTCTGGTTCCTTTGGACAGGAGGTCCTGTGAGGCCTGGGGATCGGGAACCTTCTTAAGGAGGCAGTGGGGGAGGGGCCGGAGCTGACGAAGGGGGGCGAGAGTTGCAGAGAGGATGCCGACAGAGAAAAGGGAACAAGAACAAAGAGCCTTATTTGTTGCCCACAGGTGCGCAGCCCAGAAAAGGGAAAGAGAAATGAAGCAGGACAGTCAACGCGGCGCGGTGCGGTGCAGGGGACACTGGGTACTGGGCCTGAGAGAGCGCAGCCGGTGGGAGGGCCGTGACCTTGAGCCAGTCCCTCCCCACACAACTCTGGAGACAGAGACCAAGACCGTGAGGCCGGCACATGAGCTTGAGTAATTTCCCGTTGACCGGCTCACCTGTTTGAAAGCCATGCCAGAGCTTGAAACTTAAAACATGAGACTCACATTTTCCACGTAGCTGAGAGATAAGGGGAGTCAGGAAGAGAATGTCACAAAACAGCTCAGAAGACACTGATTTTCCTTTCAGGAGCCAAGGTTCTGGAGTGCCCCTCTCTTTTTCAATGGGTTGTTGTGTAAAGCGCCTTTGCATGAATTTGCCCCGTTGGAGGCTGTGGGCGTTTCTTTTCACTTTCTTTCTTTTTTTTTTTTTTTTAAAGATTTATTTATACAAGCTGGGGTACAGGCCAGATGCGTGGGGCGGCGAGAGGGTTCATCAGAGACAGAGTGGGGAGCAGAACAGGCAAATCAGAAATACACTGCTGAGGGGAGCAGCGGGCGAGGCAGGAGAGGTCTGCCGCACCATGTGGAAGCCTCCCGGGCTGGGCTTCGAACCCGCTTCGTGCTCTGCCGACAGCTCCACAGCGCAGCGCTCAACCGCTGCGCCACCGCCACCCGGGAGGCCCTCTTTTCACTTTCTCTACTACCAGGCTCTGGCAACCCGATGAATCGCCGGACCCAGCTTTCTGACCTTTGCGCTTCCCACACAGTAGTGATGGAAAGACTTTCCTGAGTCTCCCAAAGTAACAGTGAAAGGAATTTGGGAATCTTTATGCTCAGAGATCATCGCCAGCACGTGCCACATAAGTGAAAGCTTACAAATCAGATGCAAACCGGAAAGGCTTTTTAATGCATGCACCAAAGGAGACAATCACCAATAATTAAATCAGGCTCCCATCAAAACCACACTCAGACACCTTCCATCAGTCTGGGCTGGAGGGCTGGCTGCTGCTCAGCGTCACCCACACACGTGGCAGGGCAGCCAGGGGTTCACACCTAGGGGTGGCAGCAGGCACCACTCATAATTTCTGCATCCAGGGATGTTACCTGCTGGGTGACTCCGAGACATCACAAATTAATCACTCTGCGTCTCATTTTCAAGGATGTCTCTAAGACCGAGTTTATATCTTTAAGCCAATGATGTCAGTTTAAGCTCCTAAAATAAACTAGAGTCTCTAATAAGCAAAAGTTCCCTGGGGGCTGCAAAGTTTCTTAAACCCCACAGGACTTAACGACTTCCTGCAGCGCCTCATTAGGAAATGAGGAAGCTTCTCAGATGCCTTCAAGAGATCCGGGAAGGGGGTGGGCTTCCCCTTGGGGACCCTGGCCCCCTGTCTCCTTGGCAAGCCCATCATCAGTGTGGGGCTGCCCTGGATTCTGGATGAAAGGTCACCCACCTCTGCTGCCCTCCAGTGCCTGTTTCTTTGTTCCATTTTGCTTTTGGGCAGGGGCTGGGCCTTGGGTAGGCTGCTGGATGTCTAGCCACAGAAGCCTTGGAAACTTAACAGACCTCATAGGAACTGATCAAAGATGCTCCCCATGGGGGACAGGTACTCCAGAGAGACCACGTCTATGGGGCTCTGAGCTTCAGATAAAGGCAGCGGTCCTGGCTTCTGCACACACTTCCTCTCCGCCCAGCTTGGCCCCTGGGTGTCTCACTCCTGCAGCAAGAACATATTCTGCGCACTCACCCCACACAGCTCTTTGCACAATGCTCTGCCGGAAGAAAGTCGAAAAAACCAGCACAGGAAAGTGAGAGCTGTCTGGTTCACATTTGACCGTCAGACCTTTACTATGTCTTCTCTGGCTCAATTCTCGGCTCCACGCAATCAAAGCTACAGCACAAAGTGATTGCTCCAGCACCAGCTGTTTGTGATTCCACCGGGTTTATTTTAGAAGTTAAGAAAGGAACATGCATGAAACTTTGAGAGCATGTGGAGTGGTCAGGAGCAAGAGGGATGCTGGCGGTGGTGGTAAATGCAGCCGCCCCCAACCTGCCACAGAAGATTCTCCCTGAAAAAAAATGTTGCTCTCTAGTTGGCACGCACATGCCGTGGAGTCAAAGGACCAGCTCGATGGAAAATATACTCACATATTTGCAAACTAGCTCTGTCCTGGGTCTGTCTAGGGTTCTCTCCGGGGTCCTCTCAAATTCCCTGTCTTCCAGCGTGCTGCCAGCCAGGCCCCAGAAGACACTGATGCTGTAGAGAGTGGTGGCCGTCCCGGAAGCCCACATGACACCCCACTCAGAAGCTGCCTCTATTTTTAGCGGGGCAGAGGTGGCGGCTGGGGTGGGCTGTGATACTTCCTTTTTTTGTTCTGAGCAGAGTCTGTGGGTGACTTTTCATGAAAAGGGAGGCTGGGAGAGATGACTGCTCCCTCTGAGAGGTGGGGTGCTCCAGAGAACTGGGGCGTGTTTGCCAGTGGGAGGCAGGGAGGAGGGGTAGAGGAGGGGTAGATGGATCCAAGGGGACCATGGGCTCCTGACTGAAGTGCACCAAAGAGCAAGGCTGGCCAGGGGGAAGTGTGGGGCCTAGAACATTCCCGGGAAGATGCTTCCCCCAGTCGCCTGAGGGCCCCTGCAGTACAGACGCCAGGTTGGTGCACGGACTCACTCAGCTTGCAGAGGGCAGTGTCTTCGCAGGGAAACGGAGGCAATGGGAGTCAAGGGTGAATGGATCAAGGTGATGGGTAAATTACCCGCACCCATTTGAGCAGGTTAGCCCCCCTCCCTTCTTAGGGGCTGTGGCATCCTGCTCCTCCTGCACAGCAGGACACATGTTCCTCAGCCTGTGTTCCATGGTCCTACACATCAGAGTCCAAATCTGCCATTGCAGCCTGATTCTACTCTATTTCCAACCTGTATCGATGGAACTTCTATTCTTTCCCCTTTTCTAAAACAACCAGTAAACTGTATGCATCTTAAGTGTGTCATTACATGAACTTGAAAAGAACCCCCATTGCCCCCCATAATTAAGATCCATCACCCTGGAAAGTTCCCTCATCGTCTTTTCCATCTTGTCCCTCATCCCCAGAGGCAACCACCACTCTGATTTCCGTCAGTCTCGCCCTGGAAAAACGGAAGAGCACGGAAGGTAAGCGCCAGGGTCTGGCTCGTTTTGCCGGGCACTTTGTTCAGCGTCCAATTGTCCCCTTTTACTGCTGAGCCATGTGCCGCTGAGGTTGGCCCACAGCCCATCTGTTCGCCCACAGACAGGCATTCTTGAACTTTTTTACTGGGATATCCTAGCAGAGATCTGTGTGTGGACACAGGTCGGCAGTGTTTCTGAGTGCATGCCAGGGAGGGGACTGCATGCCACCGCTCCTGACCCCTCCCGGACAGACGAGAGTGCCTCGTCAACTTGACTCAGGGCCTTAGGTTGTGAAATGCCTGGTCCTTCTCCTTGTCCAGTTTACTCCCTTCTCACATCACTGGAACCAGGCCCCCCCAGAACTTCAGGCTGTGACCTTATTTGGAAATAGGGTCCCTGTAGATGTACTTAAGATGAGGTCATACAGGATAGGGTGGGCCCTATAGCCAGCGACTACACAGAGGAAAGACGGCCATGTGTCGACGGAGGCAGAGGTAGAGCAATGTGGCCATAAGCCAAGAACACAAGGAGCCAGCAGAAGCTGGCGAGGAGGACTCTCCCGAGAGCCTCTGGAGAACTCACAGACCTTCAACACTGACCACAGACTCTGGGCTCACAATTATGAGAGAATACATTTCTGTTGTTTTAAGTCACTCAGCTTATGGTACTTTGTAATAGCAGCTTCAGGAAACAAACATGCTTTGAAACCTCTTCAACTGTTAAACTCCTGTTCAGCCTCAAGGTCCATGCTCATCAACGCCTCTTCCCACACGAAGCCTTCCCTGACTGCCTCACTCAGGTGTTCCCCTCCTCCCTAGGCCCTGGCAGCAAGGGCAGAACGCAGCAGCCACAGACCGGCTAGGCTGGGATCTTGGGCAAGATGAGAGTCTCTTTCATCCAGGGGTGAAGCAAGCAGATGCGAAGTTGCATCTGGGGAGAGTTTAATGAGGGGACAATCGGCATAGGATGGCAGGGTCCAGCAGGGGACTGTACTCCCCTGGGGCTGCAGCCCCTGGAGTCCCCCTGGGAATGAAGGGCTGGAGGAAGGATCAGGCTGGGAGAGGGCACTGCAGCCTCCATCAAATGGAGAGGGCAGCTGGACAGGAGCCCAGCCTCCAGGAGAGGGGTGAGGCCACCCCGACATCTACGCGACTGAACGACCGACCTCTGCTTCCCCTTTGTGTTCCTATCAGCTAAATCCAACCGGGAGCCAAGGGCAGGGAGCCCCGTCAGGGCTTATTCAGGCGCTCCTCTGGGTACAGCAGGGAGGGGTGGGCCTGCAGGGCAGAGGGAGGCCTTCCGGTGCCTCCTGTCAGGTGGGGACAGCAGCAGTGCCAGCCTGGCAGGAGAGGATGAAGAGGTGATACCTGGAGGGCAGGATTCCAGTGCCTGCTCAGGGTGAAGGCTCGGGCCTGGGGGCTGTGTGTTCTCCCGCAGGGATAGCTCCCACCTTGCTCTGCCCAGCATGAGTCTCCTTCCTGAGGACAGGAGAGTCTGCAGTATCTTTGGGTCACACCCCATGTTCCAGGGTCTATGTGCAATCGCTGGGTTGCTCTGAGGAGGAGGAAAGGCATCGCCTACTCTGGGCCGGGGAGGGGCTTTAGGAGAGCTTTCTTTCTTGTTCTCAGCCTGTCTGGAAGCAGAGGGAAGCCCTGCTGAATCATCATTAAATTCTCCCAGCAGACCTGTGTGGGCACTGCCACTGCGACCAGAGAGCCCAAGTTCGGAGTCAGACGCCTCCCCTAGGATCCCCATCTGCTGCTGCTCCGGTGCCGCTTGGGGTCACATCCCTGCTTCCCCCATTTGTCTGCCCTTTGGGAACAGGGGCCAGTCCTTGGCTCCCTCCCCCGGCCCCTGGATGGAGGCACAGCGCGAAGACACCACTCACTCGCAAATCACAGCTGCTCATCTCAGCATCACGTGCTCTTGGTCTCTCATCTCTGCTGTGTCTGGAGTAATGCCATCATACCCACCTCTGCCTCTAGAAGAATGATCTTTCGAGCATGGCAAGAAGAAATCGGAACACAGAACAGCTGGTTCTGTAATAAAAACAGCCCCACTTGCCCCGGACACGAGCACACTGACTTGGACCAGAGGCTTTGGTGCAGGAGCCCCGTGTCCAGACTGAGGTGAAACTGTCTCTTGAGGCCACGCCCAGAGCAGACCAGGGTCTGTCCTATCCAGGCCCCGGCCAGCCATTCAGGACCGGGCCTGCCCAAAGACTTCAGGTTGAGCCTCCCTCTTGGTGTTACTTGTTTTATTTATCTCCGCCTTGAAACCATAGTTCTAATCAGCACAGGCCCTTGCCTGCTGACTCAGCTGCCAGAGCCAAAACTCATAAAATCCTATTTCAAAAAGGTCCAATGATTTTATTTTCTGATCATAAATATGAAATTTAATTAGCAGCTTGCTGCTAATGAAGTTGCTGTGGAAGCCAGCCTGGAGACGCAGAGGGGCAGAACAGTGCCGCATAAAACAGAACCCGCTGCCCTGTTAACCCTTGCCATCCCTTGCCTGTTACTAGGTCCCCCCAAAGCCTCGAGATCAGAGAGGCAACCTCTGGCCTGGAGGGACGGGAATCAGTGGGATGTTCCAGGTATTCACAATTCATGAAACACAAAATCTGCGCCTACCCTGCCCCTCAAACTACCCTTGGCCTTGGTTTCTCTATAAAATATGAATCTATGAATAATCTATCATTTTCTGTAAAAAAGGCAAAACACCCACAGTGGGCAGAAATTTTGTGAAGACAACATGCATTTCTAAAGCATGTGTCTGGAATATGGTAGCTGCTTGATAAGTGGGATCATTCATTATTATCCTTGCATGAACTCATTAGTTGTTTCCCAAGTCCAGAACTCACTAGGGCCTGATGTCCTACGGAGAAGAAATGAACTATTACAAACATTACCTAAGAAACTGAAGTTGAAACATGATTGTTCATTTCCATGCCAGGAAAAACCTGATCCATATGTCAGTCCTAACAGCACCCCAAGAAGTACTGCTGCAGGGCAGAGTCTAAAATCCAAGCACGTGTGGCTGGCACGAGGATGAGTCCTGTCCACGTGCTGTGCACACGTGCTCAGGTTCATGGACATGGCAGCAGGTCCATAGAGTCCCCAAACATGGTGACCTGTCAGGCGTGAGTGAGACCCACACATAAAACTTTAGACTTAGTCTGCAGTCAAGGCACACAAGGTTATAGCCTAGAAAAAAGTTTATGGCAGAAGGTAGTATGAGTTTTTGAGGGTTGTTTTCTTTCTTGCCTTTTTAAAAAATGAAGCATATTGCCATTCTGCTGGCATCTTGGCTCTTGAACAAGTAGGAACACATGTTTTGGTTCCGTGTGACACTCCAGGGAATTCTCTGAGGGTCACAGTTGAGATTTCTGGAATGCTGGACTTGGCATAGAACAACTGCTGGGGCTGTGACCTGAGATTTCAGATGACACACAGGACTGAGAAGTGTCGGTGTTCCACCTAGCCAGAATAGGATGACCTCACTCTGAGTTCCCCAGGGGCTGAGAAACCCAGGAAGTCCATCCCTGAGGAGCTGGGCTGCTCTAACTCTAGAATAAGGATCACTTTAGATGTACCTACAAAGCTTAAAAATAAGTTGCAAAAGTATCCAGCCAATTCACACATAAATTAACTATAATCCAGATCAAAATTTATCGCAACGTACAGATGACAAAATCCAGAAACTTGGCATCCACAATAACCAGAATTCAATCATTTTTTTCACTTGTCAAGTACATAAGCCAGCAACTTGACTCATAATCAAGAGAAACAGACCCAGCAATTACAGAAGTGTGGGAATTTGCACATGAAGATTGAAAAACAGCAATTATAAACATGTCAGTGATTTAAAGAAAACATATGCATGCATAATATGGAAACAGATATAAAATATTAATAATCAGATGGAAGTTCTAGACCTAAAAAATGGAATATATTAATTCAAATTCAATAGATGGGTTTAATAACTATTTGTACACTACAGAAGAAATCAGTGACTTTGACATGGGGCAACAGAAGTTAGACAGCTGAGTACAGAGGGGGACAAAAAACTGAAGGGTAAACAGAGAATTGGCGAATTGTGGGATAGCAAGTGTAAACAGGGCCCCAGAAGCAGAGGAGAAAGAGAAATTGTGGAGGAGAAATTACTTGAAAATTTTGATGACAAATATCAACACACAGATGCAGGAAACTCAATGAATGCTATGCAAAATAAACACAAAATTACACATAGGCATATCTTAAATTGCTGAAAATTAAATATAAAGCAAAAATCTTAAAAGAAGACAGAAAAAAGATAGATTACATACAACAGAATTGTGATAAGAATCACTGTTCATTCCTCATGAAAACAAATGCAAGAAAAGAGATTATGGAACTACCTCTTTTAAGTACTTAAACTAAAAGTCAACCTGGATTCTCTAGCCAGTGAAATACCTTTCAAAAGTGAGATGGCATAATGTCTCTTTTTTGATAAACTAAGAGCTGAAAGGAAACACCAGCAGATCTGCAGTATAAGGAAAACTAAAGGGTTTTCTTCAGTCTAAGGAAAACGGATGCCGGATGGGAACCTGGGTCTTTATGAAGGACTGAAGAATGCCAAACATGGTAAATATTTGAGAATCAAATAATAAAATAAATTTGAGTATCAAATAAAAATATCAATTTTTTATTTGTAATTTCTTTGAAAGATAATTAATGGCTTAAAGTGAAAATAACAGCCCACCGTGCAGTTTATAACAATGTAGAAGTAAAATACCTGACAATAATGACAGAAAGAATGAGTGAGGGTTCAGTGAAGGTATACTGCTTTATGCTGTGTGTGGAGTGATAGACTATAAAGACAAGGTAGGCCATGGGAAGTTAAAGGTGTGTTTTATAAACCATAGAACACCTGCACATACACAGAGAAATCAAACAAGGAGGTGAACAGGTCACCCGAGGAGCTAAGTGGAAGAATAAAAAAGACCTGGACAAAGCCAAAGAAAGGCAGGAAAGGAGGCAAAATGAAACAAAGAACACTTAGATGGCAAAAGTAAATGGGTTAAACAATTAAAAGACAGAAATTACCAGAGTGAATTAAAAGTGATTAAACTACTTGCTGCTTTTAAGAGACACACCTTAAATATAGAGAGACAGATAAAGCAAATGTAAAAATGTGGAAACTCTATTCATAAAATCTGGAATGGCTCTACTAATAATAGAAGTGTCGACTTCAAGAAAAGGAGTATTTTCAGAGATAAAGAGGGATGTTTTATAATGCTAATAGAGTCAATTCATAAAGAAGATATAATAATCCTAAATATGTATGCATTTAATTATAGGGTTTCAAAACACAGGAGGCAAAAACTGATAAAACCAAAACATGGATTAGCCAAATCCACAATTATAGTTGTAATTTCAGCACTCCTTTCTCAGCAGTTGTTAGAATGAATAGATAAAAATCAAGAATATAGAAGATTGAAGAACACTGTCATCCAACTTTAGCTAATGGATACTACAAAACATCACAGCTGACAGCTACAGATTCCTGCTTTTCAAGAGCACGTGGAACATCCATCAAGACCTTATGTTGGGTCATAAAGGATTAAAATTATATCAAATGTGTTCTTTGACATAGGGAATTAAATTAGAAATCAGTTATTTAAAAGTACCTGAAAAACTAGATTTTTAGAAATTAAAAGACACAATCCTATATAACTCATGGATCAAAGAAAACATCAAACGGAAAATTTGAAAACGTTTTGAATTTCATAGAAATAAAATGAAAATATCAAAATTTATGGCATGCAGTTTAACAGATGATAGAGTCTAGAAATAGACCTACGGCTATACAGTCATTAAGTTTTGACAATAGCACCTGAAGTATTCATGGCTGACAGGCAGCTCATCTTCATAGTACAGTGTGGAGCGTGGGTCTCCATGGGGCCTTGGGCTCCCATATTTGGACAAGATTAAAGGGGTGTAAGGACTCCAAGCATTAGAGGGGATAGAATGGAGACATCACCAAGCTGGGGAACAGGGAGGAGATTGGCTGGTGTGGTGTTTCAGGGACAGATTTACTGAGAATCATTTCATCCAACTGCAGGAGGGTCCCCTGGCTGAGGATCAATTATTCATCCTGCTAAAGGTTAATTCCTCGATGGAGAAAGAAAACGGCCTTAACTCCGCCATAGGGACCCAGAGCAAAAGGCCAGATTTTGGCAGTCACCTCCCAGCATTTTGCTACCCCCTTGAGTCCCTACTGTCCACAGCAGGGGGGACTGATTTAACGACACACCCTGCATTGATTAGCTGTCTCCCTCCCTGCCCCTCTTCCCTAGTGAGTGATCCTCACTCAAATCCTTGTATCATAGACTGCTTTGGGGGGAACCCAAATGAAGCCACACTCCGGAATGGTGGCCAGAGCTCTGGGAAGGTGATGCTGAGTTCCAACCCTAGTTCCGACACACGTTTTTGGAGCAAGCTAGATTCAGACCAAACAAACAGAAAGTCCCACTCCCCAAATCCTAGTGTCTCAGAGGATGGACACATCCCGCTTCTCAGGGAGAAGTCAGGAAGCCCTGAAGATCCCAGGGCACATGGTGGGGGGCGGTTGGTGTGATAGGTGAGCAGAGCCAGGTGAAGCTTGGGGCCATGTCCGTGCAGACTTGTGCTGACTGAGGGGCAGGCTTGAGACAATCAGGCCCGGGAATGTGTGGGGGGACAGCGGGGCCACAACCTGTGCTGTGAGAAGGAAGCTTCCCAGAGTGGAGACAGCGTACAAAAGCTTCTGGGGGTTCTCTCTGGGATGAGGGTGATGACTTAGGCCCTGAGCTCTCAGTTAATACAATAAAATGAAAACAGAGGGTTTAAAAAATTTTCTTTGGGGATCAAGCTGACAGGGTCTAATTTTTTTCTCCCAGGGAAGATCAGGAAGGAAGTTAAAACCCGGAATTGTAGAGAGAGTTCCGTGCTGGAATTTATGCTTAAATTCCAGTTCTCTTAAAGGCTATTTGTGGTAGTTTCACAACATGACCAGCCCCCTTCCCCCAAATTCTGCCCTTTTTCGCACAAATAGGTGGAAACTATATCTCCTTCTCTTGAATCTGGGCTCTGCAACTACTTGGTTTACGCAGGAAAGTGGAGGACACCATGCCAGTGTCTGACCCAGGCCTTAGGAAACCAGCAGCTTCCACAACCTTTGTCTGAGACACTCTTTTTTCAATGGCCCTGAACAAGGAACCCCTGCAGAGGCCACACGGAAAGGAACCCCAGCCGACAGCAATGAGAGCTTGCCATCTTGGCTGAAGGTCCCGCAGCCCAGGTGAGCCACCTAGCTGATGCCTCATGGAGCAGAGATGCGCTTTTCCATCCAAGCTCTGCCCAAATTGTAGATTCATGGGCTACGTGATTATCATTCTTAAGTCACTAAGTTTGGGGTACTTTTTATACAACAACATTTAGCCAGAACAGCAATGCTGTGACCTCTGGAAAAAGTTTAACCTCCCAGGATCTCAATTTTCTCCTCTGTAAAGAAAGTAAGATTCCCAGACTTGCAGGGTCCCTTTCAGTTCAAATAGTCACTAAGTTCTTTTGATGGAATGAATTCTCTTCCTGGTTTTAACGTCACACAGAATTTCCCTTCTCCAATTCACAAAATAAACTCCCTGTACGTGCAAGAACACTGTGTCAGTGCTTCTCAAACATTAGCATGGACATGTCTCTCCTGGGGGTCCGGCTGAATGCACACTCCGATACAGGAGGTCACAGTGGGGCCTGGACATCTGCATTTTAATGAGATAGCATTTTGGGTATTGAGGCCTGTTGCTCCTTCGTCAGTCACCAACAGCTGCCATTAGCCATGGGATTAGCAATAAGATTCACAAAAAGGTGGGATCTCATTGAATTCTTATAACTCTGTGAGGAAGATTTGAGAATCATCTGCACTGGTAGGCTGGAGATTCGGCTTCTGAAGAGGTCAAGTGGCTTGTCTCAGGTTACAGTCTGAATGGGATAGTCAGGATTTGAATCTAGGTCAGATCACAGAGGCTCATCCCCTGTCACCCTCTTTAAAACACCAGGTGATGTGAGATTAACCATTTTTTGTGCTAATCTCTCCCCCTTCGTGCCTGCAGATAGCCAGCTGGGAAGAAAATCTATCATGAAAGGACACACGTGGGGACTCGGGAACACACCAAGAATAACAAAACAGAGTTAACAAAGACAGAGGTGACTTTTTGAGGTTTCCTATCACCAGCCGTGATTAATTTACAGCTTTTTACATGCTAATGTTTTCCTGCCTTCTGCCAGTAATAAATAACCAATATGCTTTAATACCTAGTTATTATTCATCCCTTTCAGATATTTGGATTTTGATTATTTGCTGCAGTTCAATCACATTGAATTTCTTTAACCAGGACAGCTCCATTAAAAGTTCCCCTCCAAGGACATCCTGGCAGGGCGGTGACAGTAATGGATAATGGGTGACGAGAGAGAGGGGAGCTGTGACACGAAATATTAGCAGCCATGGGGAAAAGAGGGAGAAACGGTAATAAAAAACACCACCAAGCTACATTTAAGTAACGTTAAGGTTATGACACAGACCAATAAAACCAAGAAACTTACAGTTACGGCTGACATGCCATTCTTAATGTGCCTTCCTTTGCCTATTTCTGCAACAGAAATGGAGAGCCACTTCATCATCCTCCTGACACGACATGCTCCCCTTGCCCACTGGAGTGAGTTGAGAATGGCTCACCAAGGCTGACTGCATATTTCAAAAAGTTACTTGGGGCTTCTTCATCTTAAGGCCAACCCTACAAGCCAGAGCTGGTTGGAAGAATCATTTCCTTCTGAGGAAGCTGTCTTTTCCTAGGACCCCAGAACTCTCTGATCATCTTGCCTTCCATTCAACACAGGATAATTCACATTCTTTGGGGCCTGCTGAGGTCCCAAAGATGTCATCCTGCCCCATGGCTGCTTCAAGAGAGGGAACACCACTCCTGGTGTCTGGTGGCCACCTGAACCTTCATTTATGAGTCCTCTACCTCCTCTCTCCTCTCTCCTTTGCAAGAACAACTTGGGATGTTTTCTCCAGGACAAGAAGCTCTTCCCTAGGGAGCAGCACTTCTTAATTTTCTCAAATAATTAAAAAAATATTATAATACTGTAATATTCTGATATGTGTGCCTCCTTATTAATGCATCAAATAATATCCATCACTGGAGTCTAACAACTACCCTGATTTTGACATTATTTTGAGTGATCTGTAAAAATTGCAAAAAAAATATGGAAATGTTGGTGATTTCTGTTGGTGACAAAGTTAAAAGTGATGCTAATACTACAGTGGCTCCTTACTGCATTCATAATTGAAGGAAATGCTAAACTTTGATGACAGTGAAGACAAAGATGTATTTCTTCCATCAAATTCATGGGCCTCCTGAATGCTATTCACGGATCCTTGTGGGGCCTCTGGGCTTCAGGTTAAGAAGCCCTGCCCAGGTCACACTCCTCCATTTGCTCAGAAGCAGTTGCAGAACTGCCTGTCTTCCCTGCAGGACCCCAGAGGTCAGGGGCCCCATCTGTATTATTCATTGTGGCAACATGATACCTGGCAAAGTGCTACACATCTTTGCAGATGCAAGAGAAATATTTGATGAATGAATGACTCAGGAGCAATTCTACTCTGCAACTGTGTAAAGCATTTCTGGAGGGCTCCTTGAGACAGGTGGAGAATCCTGGATTTGCTTGTTCACCTCTGTGCTCATCCATTCAATCAACACACATTCATACACATATTTATTTGAGATAGTTTACACACCATAAAAGTTGCCATTTCGAAGTATACAATTTCAGTGCATTTTAGTATGTTTGTGAGGTTCAGCAACTGTCACCGCTAATTTCAGAACATTTTCATCATCACCCCCTCCAAGAAACTTCTACCAATTAGCAGTCATTCCCTGTTCCCCAGTTCCTGACAACCATTAATCTGCTCTGTCTGTCTCCTATTTGAACATTTCTTGTCAATGAACCTCATAATATGTGGCCTGGCTTCTTTTATTTAGCATGTGTTGGTACCATATTCCTTGTTATGGCTGAACAGCATTCCACTGTAGGGGTTGCTTATCCATTCATCTAATGATGGGCATGTGGATTGTTAACAAACACTTGTTTTGCACTGACGCATGCCAAATGGGAACACAAGGTAAACGGGGTCCCTGCCCTCATAGGGTCAGAAGAGCAGGCTCTGAGGCCAGACCCTTGGGTTGGAATTGCTAGTTTTCCCATCAGTAAAGTGGGAGACATCTACCTCCTAGGGTAATGGTGAGGTTTTAGGAAGTTAATACATGTGAAAGACTAGAATAGTGTTGGGCACATAGTAAGTGCTGTTGGAGAACAGAGTCCAGAGATAAAGGGTATTGCCTTGTATGATTAATGGCAGGAAAGGAACTGGTGCTGCTGGCACAGAGGAGAGAGCGCTGGATGGGCAGTCAGGGAAGACTGTCTCGGTCTTAATCCAGGCCTGAATGGTGCCAAGCACCAACTAAATGAAACATCAGGGGCCCAGGGACCCTAGCAGAGAGAGCAGCAAACACAAAGATGTGGAAGGCAAGGCTGGCGATTATTTGGGACAGCGCTGTCTAACTGAAAGGTGCTGGCCAGGAAGGTGGGCCACAGATGCATTCTTAAATTTTCTAGCGGCCACATTAAAGAATATCAAAAGAAATGGGTAAATGTAATTTTAATAATGTATTGTACTTCATCTACTCTACTCAAAATATCCTTTTGATATGAGACCAATATAAAAACTGTCAAGAAAATGTGTATTCTTTCTTCTTCATTTTAAGACTTTGAAACCTGTGTGTATTTTATAGGTAGAGAGCATCTCTGGACTTGCCACCTTTCAAAGGCTCGAGAGCCACGTCAGAGAGGGGCACCCATGCAGGTGCAAGACTGGATGCATCTGGTGAGTGGGGCGAGGGTGTTGGGTGGGACTGGGGAGACAGGCCATGACATGACATCATAGAGTGGTGGGTCCTGGGGATGGAAGAGAAGCTGCTGGAGGGTTTTTGGTCTGAGGCTGACATGCTGCACAGACTCTGGGAGACAACTTTGGAGACAAGGGATGATGGTGATGCTGGATGTTGGAGGTTGACAGTGGACATGGCAAGGTAGCTCAAAGTACTTGTTAAGCACCAGAAGGTGTGTGCATGCAAGATATTATTGTTATTGCCATCCTGAATGTTTCTTGGCATCAGGGACTACATCTGCTTTACTCACCCCCCACCCCTACTGCGCCGCCAAAGCTCAATAGACAATCGCCAGCTGGAGTCTTACCTGACTCTGGGCCGCACGGTGACTGGGAGGCTGTGCATATCCACGAAGACTGCACAGGCTTCCCCATGGGCTCTGCTCATCTCCTGCCCAACTAATCATCACAGCTTGGCCTATTAATAATGAATTTTTGCCAGGGGGCCTCTCACTAGCCTTAATCCATTGTTGTATCTGCTCATTGATGTGCTTTGGCAATAACCCAAATCATGACGGGCATGGCAATGTTGCCTCCATCTACAATAGGTTTCTGAAAGTGCTGGGATCTCCTCTTCTTTACTCCCTGCCCCCATATCGTCTCTTCCCCACCTGAGGCCATTCTGCGGGAAGAGACCTCTTCCAGAGACCCTTGGAATATGCAGCATGGTCCATTGCAGGTCCCCAACCATCACGAGCTTTCTGCTGGTTACTATGGGGATGGGGTAGGACCTTCACAGAGCTCTGGGTCCCTGAGTGATATATGCTTAGGTGACACCAGGCCAGGACCAAGCCAGAGTGAGGATTTCAGAGCTCCAAGTGGGCTGGCAGGAAACTGCAAGAGAGGCTTATGGGGAGGGATGAGCGGAGAGCAGCTGCTGAGAGTGTGCATCGCAAGGACAGCATCCTTGGGTGTTTCAGGGGTAAGACAGCCAAAATCCAGGGAGTTTAAGAAGCCAGACCTGATTGTAAAGCAGTTTGGGTTAGGGGAGAGGTCAGCAGCTCCCTCTAAACTCATGGCCCACCATGGAGACTGAACAGCCTCCCGGGTGGGGCCACTCCTGCCAGTCTCACTCACAAGTTCCCTCTGCAGCTACGTAAGGCATGCCTTTACTGGACCTTGTACAGGAAAGTTTGACCTCAGAGAGGTTTTCATGAAATATCTAGAAAGAAAATAGGAACTTGGCTAAATATTAATAGGGTCATTCTCCATTTGGATTGTGGGGCTCAGTTTTGCAAGTTTGAGGAATTTAATATTTTCCCCTTCATTTTGGTTCATCTGGCTCACTGAACTCTTAATAGTCTGCCTCATAAACCAGAATGCTGACTTACTTTTGTTGTTGTTATCATTATTATTAATATTAGTGGTCATTTTCCTCTGGGGGAGCATGACAAAGTAGACTTTGGAGTAAGGTAGGCCTTGGATTGAATCTGGCTCTGCTGCTTATTAGCTGAGTGAACTGGGAAGCAAATTTCCAAGCCTCAACTGTGTTTCCTGTAAAATGGGGGTGGTGATAATGTACATGCATTCTGGGGTTGCTGCAAGGAGTACATGAAATAACATGTAGGAGGAGCTTGGCTCAGGGGCTGTCACCTGAAAGCACAATTCATATTTCCTATTAATTGTACAGGTTCCTGGCCCTAGGAGGCCAAAATAAAGACCGGAGACAGATTTATTTTGTCGCTATGTACTTCTAAGTACCTGCGATGTCCCATACCTTGCTGGCCACTAAGTTTGCTTGGTGAGTAAAACAGAGGTGGTCACTGCTTTCATGCAGCTTATAGTCCGCTGGGGACATCAGCATGGAGTGAATAAACATACTAACAAGCCTTTATTAGGAAATCGTGATAAAAGGTTTGAAGGAAGTAAAGTGGGTGGGCGGAGCAAGGAGAGAGAAGGAGAGGGAGAGGAGGAGAGAGAGAGGGGGAG